>CAJQZP010001523.1:0-232500 GCA_907164705.1 Parnassius apollo
GTTGAGGTATATTTCTAGTGTAATTTAAAATGGTAATAGCGCAATGTATCTGAAATCACAAGATATGTCATACATTTCCTTGAATCGGCTCTTTTACGACACCCACGGGATGATATGAGGTCATGAAATCTCTTATACCGCTTTTAAATGACGCTTTAAAGGTCGTTGTTGGACTATTGTACTTGAAATTGATTATCGTTTTAATATTATATTGTCAAATAAAGATTACTCAGCCCTTTTCATGAAGTTTGTCTCTTTATAGACTCACATTATAAAGAATAAGGACGAATTAGTCTTATGTTTAAACTTTTTTATTATTGGAATTTACAACCTCCCGTGCTTGTCAATAGAGGTAAGGTAGAGGGAAACAAACGAAGTAAGGGATTCGCAACTGAGCTAAATTCTTGACTTCTTTACTTGACTGAATTCCTGATAACAACTAATAAATAACTAACTTCAATAAACGACCGTATCAAACCCGCCAGTCAAGAATGGTAACTATGGCAAATATCCCCCTTAAGAGGCAATCTATGGAGAAATCTATGTTCAGCGGAGGATACAGACAGGCTGTAATGAAGAAATTAATTAATTAAAACGAACTGTTGTAATATTAGTGTGGTAAATAATTGTGATTTTTAATTTACTAATTTAATGAAATAGTGAATTCCGCAAACTTAACTTTCGTTATTATTAAGCAAATATTAAGATGAAAGAGACAGCAAAGAGAGTTAAGAAATAGACAAGACTTGGTCAAGCTTTCCAAAGGCTAGCACACAACGCCAACCACAAAATGTATTAGTTTAAATTAATTTATGTATAATAATAACGAAAAAAAAAACCCACAATAATTACAATAAAAAATATAATAATTTATAAGTGGTGGGACCATGCTGCATGTTATATTAGTAGTATGGTTGTAGCACGAATGGGTCGGCTCGACCGAGGAAGGACCACGTTCTCACAGAATACAAGAGTAAAAATAGTAGCTTAATGCTGAAGTGTTTCGTATGACGAGTGGAGAGAACTGGAGACCCTTTCTACTGAAAACGAGGCATTCCATCTTAGTCCTCACGGGTGACCACGCATCTGCATTTTGATTCGTAATCGAGGATAGATTTAGATGTCTATGGGCCGCAGCAATCACTTACCGTCAGGTGGACTGTGTGCTCGTTTGTTACCCTATCCTATAAAAAATACAATCAAACTTTGCGAGAAATAGAAGGTCAAATTGATGTCTGAATGTCGTCCGTACGCATTTTAGTATTTAAAAAAATTGTGAGCCTATAAATTTAGTGAAGGGGATACTCAATGTTTGGAAAGTCGACAAGAACGAAATATCAAATAGTGTCCTCTAGGCTAGGTCACCCTGTGGTGAACGGAGAGAAGAGCAATTTGCCAGTCAACTACGAGGGATATTAGTCACATTTTTAGGCAATTCATGTAGTGTTGGTGTAAGAATATCCACTACCACATATCATTACGTGGATCTCGTAGGAGGCGGCAGAGGGAACAAATCCATGGACAGCCGCGTCTTCCCAATAACGACTAAAAATAAAAGAACTGTGGATGTCAACCCGCTTACCAAGCGTGGCAACTATGACAAATATCTTGCCTTTGAGATAATATACGAAGAAGGCCTATACTTAGCAGTGGTCTTTAATAAGCTGTAACGGTAACGGTTGTGGAGGCCATCCATGGAAAAGAGGCCTACTCGAAGTAAACTTTATATTTAGTAATAGATGATGGAGTGATGAGTTCACGCAACTTAAAATTGAATAAATAAATAAATTGAATTTATAAATTAAATTTGATGAAATAAAATTAAATTGAAGGGGTAAAAAAATTACTGTCTCATAATTCGAAATTTAACTCCGCGATGGCTGACGTGACTTAGCGGTCAGCCACTGTAGAGTTTTCTTCACCTGAGAATTTATCGTGTAGAGGCGAAACACGTGTCGTAATTATCGTCGGCGGTATGTCTTTTCTAGTGTAGTTGTGGTGGGAGTAGTGGTGCTGAGAGTAACTGTGACGGGGATATTGAACGCAATTCAGGGAGGGCGGAAGGTGCTCTTCAAACGAGGCAAAAGACCCATCGTGTTATTTCATTGAGCAGATGTAGGAAAAGTAACCTTTACCATCTTAATAACTAGAAGTCGTTGAGTTAAATTTTATTCTTTTGAAATTTAATAACTATCAAATAAGTGACTTTTAGGATTTCTATAAAATTTTAACTTGATGGGACGATACTAAAATATCCAAAAATTCTGCGTTACTTACAAAATTTTATGTTTTAGTTTAAAATATATTTTATTTAAATGATATTAAAATTTTGTGAGTGTGCGCGTAGCCAATAATGTCAGTCTTTTCTTTCTTGTATTTTTTTAACATTTAACGTAATTTTCTTATTTATTTTCTTCGTGAACAGATTTTTTTACAGAATATGTTTGAAATAAATTTACAATCTTAAAGCGGCGTACGAAATTAATATTTGTATAGTTGAGTCCAGTTTAATTAAATTTAAACGGATAAGACCCCAATTAGGCCCACCAAATGGGGAGTTTCTTAATTTAGAATAATGAAGACCAAGAAAACGCTGATCACGACCAAGTTCCGAAATATATATAATATAGAAGCTCATTAAAGTCTAATAATTCTACGCTCACCAGATATCGCTAGTTGATAAGGTGAGGTGTGCTAGCTGATTTGGAGGGAAGTTGGCTGTGGCGCCATGGTTTGACTGGCGCGGCGGCTTGCCGTCGTGGTTTGCCGGACTTCGAAAATTGTAGTTCTCGTCGTAAACCGCTAAATGTGAGAAATTAAATATTACTTGAATTCTATGGGATGATACATCCAAAGCAAGGAGCGTTGTTTTGCAATTTTTTATGTTTTAGTACTGAATTCGTTTTTATTAAAAATTATTTTTATTATATATATATGTGGGTGTGTATGCAAACGATAGCGTTTAGTCGTTCCTTTCTTTTTTGCTACTTTTGCCTTATTATTTAGCGTGCAGTTTTTTCTCGGCCAGTATGTTTAGATAGTAAATGCACAAGAGTAAGTACGCCGTCGTAAGCAGTAACAGTAAATGTTATTTATAGGGTTGTTCTTTGCAATAAGAAAGAAAAAGCTTCGTTAAAGCTAAGCTCTCCAAGGACCGGTGATGTAGATTGTCAAATCGATAACCCATGAAATCTATAGGTTCTTGTGTTTGTGTCATTCCTTGTACAAAATCTATGATTCCCAATAGACTGGTTTAAGGCTTGAATGAAAATCACAATTAAATTTACTTCATTTTTATAAAAAAAAGTTCTCCATTTGCAAGAATGAGATTATTGACTAGTTCTGGGGTTGTTGTAAAATTATTTGAAGAATGACGTGATCGCCACTATGGTTCTATAAAAATTCATATAAAAATTGTACAAAATAAATTAATTGTAAATTGAAATATGTTAAAAAAAAGGCCCGTTGGGTTCCTTTCTGGCTCTTCTCAGGACAAAGATTTTTTTTTGCGAACCAGTGGTAAATGGTAAACAAAAAATGACGTTCAATAAGTAATATACAATATTCAATATTGAATAAAAATCATACACTTCATTTCATTTTTATTGAAAATCTAAAGTGAGAAAAATTTGCATAATGGTTTATCATGATAGAATTATTTTATTAATAATTAATGAATAATTTAATTATTTACTTATTTTGTTTGTAATAACCCGTAAAAAACTAGTTTTATTCATATAAACCTGCAGACAACTTCAACCCTAAGAACTGCATTACAGTGAAAATGCTGAGAGACCACTCAGTTCTTAATTTCTGTCTTTTTGACTATCTTAACTGTTCTGACTGGAACACATCAGCCGCAACCACTAAGCACCTAACGCTGACAGCAATCGCCAAGATCTTGGCAGCAGGAATTGGCATGACTGTGAAACCTACCATGATGGATTTCTATTGCAGAAAAGGAGTAATACCACGTAGTAAAATATTCAATTACATTTAAATTGAATTTTTTTGTTTTCCCATACAATGTGAAATTCAAAATTGTCATATTATATGATATTGTTTGAATAATTTTATTGTCTCGAAAGGAATTATTTAATGTTTAAGCTTAGATTTCGCTTTGCTGATAACCACTTCGTATTCTCTAAAGCTGAAATTTATACGAGAATCACGCATGCGCTGTGAGCACGGTGCCACACAGCCTAAGGGTGGGGGTTAGAGGACCTCTTGATACGGTAGGGGATGCACGTGGCTCGACCCGCAAAACTACGCGAGAGTGAAGAAAAAATATGCAGTGAAGTGTAAAAAAAATAATTGACGCAAATGTATGAAGTGAGTTTTGGACTCGTGAGGTGAAATTAATTACAGGTGTTAGAACTTTTTACAACAGTTGGGACTGTGTTTTATTATTTTCAGTGAGATGTGTGTTTGTGAAAAGTGAACGGGTAAGTTGCCATTTGATATCTTTTTACCGCTTCGTCGCTTAAGTTTTACGTAACGTTTTGTTATTAACACATTTGTAAAACTTTTATGCGTCATACTAGCCTTTTTTAAATTGATAAAGAGTAAAGCCGAGAAATTTATATTTTTAATTTCAGAAATAAATTACTTTCGCATATAAATCATAATTTTAATTAATACTATTTATTACATTTAGATTCTTATTTTAAATATTAAAATATGGCATTTTAATATTACACTATTTAATATGTATTCTAAATTAAAGCATAACTCACTAATTATTTAACCCATATTTCATCCGTATTTACTTGAAGTTTTTTTACAATAACGGACATTTTATATAGAATATGGGTGACAAACGAACACACAGTGCTTCTGATGGTAAGTGGATACTGTGTTCTATGTACATCCACATTTATACAGTAGTTAATTACATGTGTAGTTAATTAAGAATCAAAATGCATATGCGTTGTCAACTCTTAGTACTAAGATGGAACGCCTCGTTTTCAGTAAACGAATATTTTAAAGCCCAAAACTAAACCAACAGGTAGATGACAGGCATTAATTTCTGCCCAGGAGTTTGTCTAAGTAGGTCCCTTCCTCTTATTTATTTAATTAATTTATTTAATTGTTTATGTCCATACTTATTATGATAGGAAACCACGTAGTACTCTTTATCTCCCTCGCATAGAACTCCTGGTATACATTTCTTCCATATATATTACATATAGTATATGGGTGACAAGCGGGCATACAGTCCACCTGATGCATTTTCTATCGCACGAGGAATAGCTCGGATTAAAACCACCCGCCAAATTTCACCAACGTTCATTGCGTTAAAATTTACGAAAACATCCACATCATCTTGATGCTTGGCATTCCACTACTGTGCGATTTACTAGGAGTTTTCTTTCTCGCACGGCTACTATGTGGAATTGTTGATACGACTTAGAGACCTTCACAGAATGAGCATATTTCTTTTATACGAAGCCGACAACGCACCTGCTATTTCCCTGGTGTTGCAGTTGTTCGCGGGTGGCGGTCGACACTTCATCAGCAATAACTCTTTATTATAAGCTTTTATACCATGAAATAATTAGACAAAAAAAAGCTCTCCCATAGTGTTAAAAATTTAGATTTAGTAATCATGTTATGTTACAATTTCACAAGGGTCTGCTTTTAAGCAACGGTGACGTTATGCGGCCCAACTCAACGAAAATCTATTCTCTTGTTACGAAGGTGTTCGTGTAAAGTCACGTAAACGCATCCCGATCCAATCTATGTCAAATATGTGCTGAATCGCTTCAAATGTAATTTGCTTATTCTCTTCAAATAAATTTTTCAATGCTAGCACCTTTCTTTCCGTAGTAATCGCTAAAAGCCGACCATTTCTTTCTTTATCCATTAATACCATTTGCAGTCTATCCAACAATTCGACCGATTTTAGGTGAACATTTAACCGACGGAAATCCACTTTTCAGTAAAACTTGAAATTACGATAACAAATACGAATTACGATAACAAATACGATTGTTGGTATTTATACATTTTAAATATGTAATTGTATCTAATAACTTATAACTGGCCAACTTCACGTAAAATAAAATCTATTCCCGCAAAATTTTTTGCATGGCCTGTCGTATTTCGAACCGTGAACCTAGTATTCATAGATCATAACAGCTTCATGATGAATGCGTATTCATTTTTTTATAATCTCTGAATGTATTCACGATTAAACTTAATTAATGTTTTAATACCTCATATATAAACATCACAGTATGTTACTGTTATATTTACAGCTCAGAATTTTATGACTGCATATCACTACATTTTTCTTTTTAAGTAAAACTTGTCATTTGATTAAAAAAACGAGTTCTTACGGAATAAATCATTTCAGGAAACTTTCAAATACTAGCTGATATAAAATTTGAACTAACGGCATGCATTTAAAAAAAACGTTTGAAATATTTACTGTTTTATTTGTAAAATGATGAAAATAAAGCGAAAATTATTTCCAACAACATTCTTAAAAGCTTTTGGGAGATTTCGACAGCAGCTTGAGCCAGTAGAGAGTTGGTGATGACAGAATGTCTTGGTGCCTAAACATATACAACACATTAATATTCATATTTCTGTACTCCCTGTTGAGAAGAATGCGTAGCTGCCGCAATAGTATTCTGAACAACATGTTTGCTGAACGATGTGACAGACGTATGCTGAGTCACTCGAACGGCTTATTGAAAAGTAATCATACATAATATTTAAGAAAACAATATTAGTATATAAGATGCGCAATGTATTTTTAACCACTTACAGATCTAGGTCTAAAATAAAGGAATTATTATTAATAATATATTATATCATCATTGGAACATTGTTTCAACGTTTCCGCTAATGAAATTCAATAAACAACATCACACGACTTTTACGTATTATACATCTACTTCAAAAAATTACTTAAACAAAATACAGGATTACTAATCCATCAGAGGTCAAATACCGGCCTCCAAAACTATCTGCGCAGAAGAGGATTATAGTGCCCGAGTGTATACACAAGCACAGGTACACTCTCACAGTCCGATGGGACGGTAATTCAGTTTTACGTGCTATCCGAGGCACGGGGTGAAATACTGCTAACTGGCTGACTCCGTGCTACTACTGAGAACTTCTTAATCTACGCAGAAGAGGTTTATAGTGCCCGAGTGTATGCGCAAGCACAGGTGCACTCTCATAGTCCGACGGGACGGTCATTACGTGCTATACGAGGCACGGGGTGAAACACTGCCAAACTTCTGACTCCGTGCTACTAATGAGAACTTCTTAACAGAATAACCCAGCCCGGAATTCGAACCCAGGACCTCATGAACACCAATCACGTTTACAAACACTGGACCAACAAGTAAAAATTGATTAACTATTATGGTGTCCACTTCACCTTCTACTTCATCAGCACTTCAAGTACACTGCTGGAAATGGACCTCTATCGTTGTACACAGGATATTTGATTCTTTTTTATAGAAGAGGGGGCAAACGAGCTTACGGTTCACCTGATGTTAAGTGACTACCGCAGCCCATGAACAACCGCAACACCAGAGGAATTACAGGTGCGTTACCGGCCATTCGTGGTTGCAGACTCGCAATATTTTAGTAAAATAAGTGTACTCATTTACAAAACACATTATTACCTGGTAGTTATGCTCAAAGAGTTATAAATCGTGCCTGTAGCAGACCGTCTGGGATTACGCCGAGAGAAAAAAAGCAGAAAAATAAGATAGAGGCAGGCAAAAACAAACCGAACCTGTTTGTTGTTTGTTGTTGCTTCCGACCCTTTTGGTAGATTTTCATTTAGTGAGCTTGGATGTTATTTGGACTTAGGATAACAACTAAAAGGTCAAATAATAATAAAATTATTTCACGTTTCTTGTTAATAATGATTAATTATATATTTAGACGGCGCCGTGGTGCAGTGGTTTATCAATTAGTTGCTGCGCTGAAGGGCGAGGGTTCGAATCTTGCTCGGAACAACTATTTGTATGGTCACTAATAAATTTTCCGGTTTTTGGTGTATGAGCTAGTGAAATTTATGCATGTATACTGCACTCACGGTACAGGAGAAATACCTAATGTGGAGGAATATACCTAACTAGGTAGAGGAATATTCTTTTAAAAGAAAAGAAATTTTTTTAATATTATATTCAGTTACAATTGAATATAGAACAGATTAGAGTAAATTCAGTCGAAAATAAAGAGCATGTATTTCACAATAAAATACTAGCAATAAATATTACATGCTTTAAAACGATTTATGTCACGCCTAAATTAAAACTAAACTATAATAAAATAATTTTATTTTTAAACAACATTTTATAAAAAAGTTATAAGATTTACTTATAAACTACGATTACTAATAAATTAGTAAAGGTAGCAGTAACGGAGAGGACTAATAAATTTCAAAATCTTAATGTCGTCTTAATATTTACTAAAAATGATCCCTTATTTTGCCAACATTAGGCGCGAAATTTTTCTCCAAATTTATGTGAAACTCCTAAAGTGCAAACTATGCAATGAATCATTAAAGTTTGTTCGAAATTGACGGACATGTCGTATATACAAAAAACATACTTGTTGGGAAAATTCTTTAATGAAAAGGGCCAAAACTGCGGTAATGATAAAAACTGATAAATTAAATAAATATAAAACAACATATTACTGGTTCTACTATATTACCAAATTCTGTCTGCATTTTATACGTAAAGAGTCCACAAGGCGTGGCGTTCGAATTTCACCTTATTTGGAATGCAGGGCTCGCAACGAATTTGTAATTTATATTTGTAAAAGGGAAAAGCAACTTAACCATTTAGATAAATATAAAGTGAATTGACGCCTTGTTGGCGCAGTAACACAATGTTAGATTGCAGTGTTATGAAGTCGCAAGTTCGAAAATGGAAAACGGTTTTTAATGGTAGACTTGCCCCAAATTGTATACACGTGCGATTTTGGTACGTAAAACATCTGCATTATACTTCAGGGGAAAATGAGCTAGTAATACCATTTTTTGATCTTCTTTATTAAGTATTTTTTTTATTAAAAATATCCTAAGATTTACTTTAAAAGTGATTTGTTAAAAATACGTATTTTTAACGATGTACAGCCTAGCTTTAGCTATTGTTGTGGTTGCACCACGATCTCACGAATGATGTGTAAAATAACTTTTTTTTTTACTTTTTCTCATTATAATTTCTTGTTGGTAAAATTCATAAATAGTCATACATGTTGATTCTTAATCGAGGATAGTTGTAAATGCCTACTTATATAACTTTCACTTACCACCGGCTGGACTGTGTGCTTGTTTGTCATTCATATTTTTAAATATATTTCTTCTGTATTTGTGCTTGTCTTAGAACTTCTACTAATTAGCTACACTGATTTGGGTGATATTTTTATGTGTTTAAGTGGGTCTTTGGATGGTTTAGATTTAAAACTACCCGGCTACCCGCTAGGCGGCGCAGTTATAAGAAATCACCCGTGTAACTCCAGGGCGGATCACTAGTATTCTATAAAAACCGGACAATCCTTCCCAGTTATCCAATGTCCAGATGATTTCCGTATTTTCACGTCAATTTCAACTTGAAACTTTTACCCGTTCCTGGGAAAAAGGGTCTTGACAGGCCGACAAACCAACGGACAAATATGCAACAAAATGAACATATAAGGGTTTCATTATATTATTTGGTACGGAACCCCGATAAATGTTAAATCAAACTACTAAAATAGGAGTAAAAATATAATAAATATAATACACAAGGACTTCAAATATCTAGATTCGTTGAAAATAAAATGAATACAATAGTTAAACTTTCAAAGAGTACTAATAGGTTTCTAATAGACTAATAGGTCCTCAATTAACAATCAAAATGCAGATGCGTTGTTACCCGAGGACTAAGATGGAATGCCTCATTTCCAGTAAAAAGGGTACACACTCACCATATAAAACACAGCAGAAATAAGCTGCTATTTTACGCTAGTACTCTGAGATCGTGGCCCTAACCCGGTCGCGCCGACCCATTCGTGCAACAACACGATTTAGCTGCAGCATGGCTTTACTTTGTAAAATAGTGAATAGTGACTTGACATTTTTTTACCAATAGAATGTTTCATAAAATTTATACTGTATAATTTAGTTCAGGTTCATTATTTTGTTAGAATCTATTACTTAATAAAGATGTTAAAATTAATAACCTAATAAATGTCGGCAACTTCTACTTGTTCTGCCACTAGGGCAGAGCAATGTAGAAATGATGTGAAATGCTCATTATAAAAAAATATATTTGACAGATTTCATAAAGCTGAAGTTAATATTGTGAGGAAAATTTATAAGTGTATATACATTTCTGTAATATGAGTCATATATATATATATATATATATATATATATATATATATATATATTAAACACATTAGAAAAAAATGAATCAAACTACGGATATTCTTAAAAGTAGAAAAGTTTAAAAATTTGTTAAAATGTGCAAAACATTAAAGTGCGAGGCACTGTGGAATTTTTTGCACTTACGTAGTTCTTCAAAATTATAAGAAAGTGTAAAAAAACTTCACCTCAGTACCATTCAGTCACATCTGGTGAATGGGTGATTGTTAGCCTTCATTAAACGAGAGCGTGAATAATGCTTCTTCATTTTTATTTATCACCGGAACGTAATCTAACTAATTTCAACATCTTTAATATTTATGACAAGGTAACGCACTTAATGCTTTATGACATCTTTTAGCATTCAACTCTAGATTATTCTAAAAACTGCGGCATGTGGTAAATTAAAAATAAATAAGATATAAAGAAGTATAGAAATATTACCTAATAATATATACTTATAATATGACTATATCATCGTCATCATCGTTATGACTGCCCTTCCCAAGCCCACTGTTGAACATATATATCCATATATGTTTAACAGTGGGGTATTGCCATTTCAGTCTTCTAATACAATATATATGTAGATACACAACGTACAATTATATATGTAGGAGGACACTTATACAAAATGCTTAAATATAATAAAAAAATATGCCACGCCAAGAATGAAATAATATACCAATAAAATATCAAATATAAGGCAAAAAGGAGAGAGACAAAAAGTTTTTGTAGACTCTTCATCGCCGCCATACTCTTATTGACGTTTTATAAATAGCATGATTAACAAAGGCCAGTGCTCAGACACAATCTCGAGCTTAATCTCGAACTCTACAATGTCAAGATTTGGACATAGGATCAAATTGACATTTTGAAGTTTGAGTTTAAGCCCAAGATTGTCTCCTAAAACACCAGAAAGATTAAGATGTTAAAATTAATTAGCTTACGTGTGAGGAAGAAAATATAAAGTACTTACACTAAACTACTTACACTAATAAGGGCTGGTGCTGCAAAACGCCACCTAGTAGCGTTGGACTCAGTGGAGAAAGGTGATAGGAGGCTTATGGGTAACCCTGATTTGGTTGTAACTAATCTTTTCAGCCTTGAACA
The DNA here is from genome assembly GCA_907164705.1 of Parnassius apollo. Classification (NCBI taxonomy): domain Eukaryota; kingdom Metazoa; phylum Arthropoda; class Insecta; order Lepidoptera; family Papilionidae; genus Parnassius; species Parnassius apollo. Next base: position 11,498 of record CAJQZP010001523.1, read on the forward strand.
TAGGCGCAGAGTAACCTGCCTGTCGGTATTCTTTAGGATGCATATTGAAGAGTGCGCGCAGTAATACATGTTGTTTTTTCTGTTTCTTTAATTCCTCTCTCCCCTTTTCACCATCAGATTATTAAGCTGTCGGCCTTCACAACTAGGTTGTCAATATTCCACGCATCCGAATCCAAGCGATTTGCTTCGTATTTCATAATGCGTATAGAGAAGAAGTGAAATAATAATATGCGACGAATATAATCTGGATGTCTCCAAGGTACGAGTAAATATGTTTTTGTTATGCCAAGACTGTGAGATTTACCATCTAGTTCTTCATCACTACATACCACCAGGTAGAATTGTGATGTGGCATATAATAAGTAAAAATAAAACTATGTGACGTACCTAGTTTTGGGAGCACTACCAGTCCTCCTTCAATTGCGGGCACTGTTGCCGTCACCTCTAATTTATTTTAAAATTTCATTTTTCACGCGAATCTTACTTCATAAATTTTAACATAACGCCTGAATCAATTAATTATAACGAACCTTTTCAAAAACGTTTTAATTATATTAAATAGTTTAAAATATATTAAATAGCATGATCAATCACTATTCATCTTTAACGAGTATTTCCAATAATGGAATTAACTAATTTAATTATTAATCCAGTTTTATAAAACAGCTAGATCCACTTAACTCGTATGCGAAACCTATTAGTGCGCTTTGAAAGTTTAACTATTGTGTTCATTTTATATTTAACGAATCTATTCGAAGTTTTCGTGTATTATTTTTTATTAAATGTATAGTAAAGCAGCACTATTTTAATAGGGTTATTTAACATTTTTTAGCGTTCCGTTACTCGACATAAAATACTGAATTATTTATTACTTAAATGATAAATATTGTATGTATGTGTGTGTAAAGTAAAATATGTTTAGGTACTTAGTTGTTGTCATTGATTTTGGTAAGTAAAAAATACAATATAATTGGATATACCATGATAGTTTAATAAAAATTATAGAAATTCACGAAAAGAATATATTTTCGTTCAACGGCCCGAAGCCGCGTCGTTCCAGCATAATCAGAAAATATTCAAAGTTTTCAAATGGACTTCAAATTGCGCACAACTAATACTAATTACAATGTGCTAGGGGGGGAGGTTATTTCTCAGCGTCTGTCTCCATTTATAATTTAGGTGACCACATAAGGACTCTTTTGCTAACAAAATTAAATTTCTTTTGCTAAAGAAATTCCATTTCGATTACTACCTCTAGCAACATTACTTACTGTCAAACTGAGGAGTAATTAAGCACTGGCTCATAGGAATAAAAAAGAAATGCATTGCTGTGTTAAAAATATGCACAGGAAATAGATCAGGTTTCCATGAGAGACGGTGTGAGAATATCCAGTACCCCGTATCGTACCGTTAGTGTCGTAAGAGGCGATAGAGGGAAGCAAACCGGGGGAACAACTTCATAATAAGAAACTTTTGCCAACCAGTCAGTTAAGCGTGTCATGTATGGAAGATATCCCCATATGGGCAATTTATGAGGAGGCATATTTAGTTAAGCAGTGAACTTTTGAGAGGCTGTAATGGTAATTAATTTATGGGCAGTGGACGATAAGCATTGCTTAGAACTAGTAAGCAAAGTAATATATACACTGGAATGTTGTCATTTGGGTAAAATTTTGTCTTCATTTTTTGTGATTTAGATTTGAAAAAAAGTTAAAGCCATGGAAGGATTTGGTCAGGGACGACGTTGATTGCTCTTGCCGGTTTCCTAAGAAAGAACATTTATTTAAAAAACAGTTTTGTTTTGACAGTGGCAGGACGTCATCTGAAGAAAAAACTTTTTAGCTTCACAAATTTGTAAAAGTTATTTTTGGGTCGTTAAAAATAGTTTTTTAAGGAAGTATTTTTTATTAGAAACAATTTTTAAAAACTTAATAATATAGTAATAATATTTTCATTTATTGCGCTGTTTTACATGAGAAAAATAATAATAATCTTCATAATATAAAGAAATTTATAAATACATATAATTTTTTTTAATTTTATTAATTGGATTTTCAACATTACTACCATCAATTTTATGTGCCTGAGAGTGATGGTAACGCAAGTTCAATGTCTTTTCCTAATCCCAAAGTGCCCAACGTCCCTAAAGAAATTTTCACTTCAAAACTTTTCACTTTTTTTGTACTTATAGCAGTAGTGCTATACTGTAACAGCACGAATGGGTCGGTTTATCCGAGCAACCACCAATAATAAAAGTCGAATACCGGTGTAAAATAACAGCTTAACGGTGCTGTGTTTCATATGGTGAGTGTTAAGAACCGAGAGATAGAAGAGAAAGAGTCTCCTTTCACCATAATATAGCTGTAGCGTTCGGGTTCCTAACACGCTAGAAATACTGGTTGACAGACGCAATTTTATTTTTATTATTTTAAGTTGTTTCAGGAAGCTGCTGCTGCCCAGCATCTAATTCGTTTCCGTCTGCCACTTCTTACGATATTGGTTACGATAGTGGATTCCCTTACCCCACTACTATTCAACAAAATATATTAGTGAAGATAAATTAAAACAGGATCTCACAATTGGATAAAATAATGTTCTGAAATATAAAATGTTTTGAAATATCTCTAACTTACAGATATATTACTGTTTTGTGACCAGCTGATTTATGGCAGTAGGTTTCTCAGTTTTAACGTTAAGGTTTTTTAAATATATTAGTGAAGATAAATTAAAACAGGATCTCACAAATGGATAAAATAATGTTCTGAAATATAAAATGTTTTGAAATATCTCTAACTTTACAGATATATTACTGTTTTGTGACCAGCTGATTTATGACAGTAGGTTTCTCAGTTTTAACGTTAAGGTTTTTAAAATATATTAGTGAAGATAAATTAAAACAGGATCTCACAATTGGATAAAATAATGTTCTGAAATATAAAATGTTTTGAAATATCTCTAACTTTACAGATATATTACTGTTTTGTGACCAGCTGATTTATGACAGTAGGTTTCTCAGTTTTAACATTATGGTTTTTCTTGCGGGTACTCGAGTTTGCCAGCACCGGAAGATGAGTTTTTTATTTCTCTACTAGCAAAAACCTTACAGTTTTATTACTGGAACATGTTGCCAAAAGTAATTTTAAGGAGATATAAGTTTTGTGATACCTTAATTGGGTCATAGACAATTTACAATTTTTGTTGGTGCTGCATGATATTTTTATTTTGTTTGATTGTGGGTTTGTGCACGATAATCTCCAGAATGATTATCTTTTTTTAAATGAAATTTTCAGAAGTATATAAAGCTTGGTCTAACTTAAGTGTTTGTATTATCAAAAATCTGTCGAAAAATAATAAACTCGATGTAACCTATCCAAAAGTTTAAAAAGTATTGCTCCGTAACTATTGTGTAATGATGAAAAAAATGAGCAAAACATTTCATGTAAATCCTTCATAAATTGATATTGAAAGTATACAAAGCAGAACAAAGAAACACAATAATTTTTAGAAACTAAAGCTTTCATTATGTTTTATAGCCAATTGACATATTTTTATATACTATTATGTTTAACTTAATGTTTTTAACTTAATATATTTTACTTACATACTGCATGATTACCGTGTATTAGGGGTGCAAGAATCCACTGCTTTATCACGTTGTAGGCGTCGTAAGAGGCGACCGAAGGAAACTGATATTGAAGATGTGTAGCAGCATCTTCCAAGTAAAAACTCAAAATAATAAAAACTGCGGATGCCATACCACAAGTCACAAGTGTGACTATAATGGCAAATATGGAACGATGATAGGGAAATTTAACGCACTCACAGAATATCTGCGTAGAATTTTTTTATAGTTTAGGGTGACAAACGAGCGCACAGTCCACCTGATTGTAAGTGGTTGCTTTGGCCCATAGATATCGACATCTATACTCGATTACAAATCAAAATGCACATGCGTTGTCACCCGTGAGGACTAAGACGGAATGCCTCGTTTCCAGAAAAAAGGGTCTCCGGTTCTCTATACTCACCATACCAAACACAGCACCACTAAGCAACTATTTTACGCTGGTATTCTGTGCGAGCGTGGTCCTACCCCGGTCGAGGCGACCAATTTGTTCTACAACTATACTACTAATATAATTGCAGCATAGTTCTACCGCCAATAAATTATAATTTAATTCGTAATCGGGGATGGATGTGGATTTCTATGGGCTACAGCAACCATTCACCATTAGGTGGACTGTCTACTTGTTTGTCAACCTATAAAAAAAGTTGGCTGCAGATGCCTTTGGTCAGTAGTGTGTAGCTATTATCTTCTAGGGTCTACAATAATTTAACGTTTATTTTATTACTTTCAAATTCAATATACTAAACTAGGTCGAAACCTCAAAATATTTCTGGAAAATAATAATGAATGTGTATATTTCGGTCAGCGATGTTTAAAAAAGCGAGCTTTAAATAAAATATGGAGGTTTTAATCAGCAACCAAGAATCAAAACAGAATAAAACAATGCAGAGTTGCTCATGAAAAAACTTATTTCGCTATTTATCTAGAAAAGATTGGTGAAGGTTAAACCTCTGATTAAAGAGTTTTTTATAGTACAAATAAAATGGAGCGTAGGCACAAACAGCTCAATTTTATAAATACAATATTAAATTTATTGTTCTAAGTAGCACAGTTAAGAACAAATAGAATGTTATGTTGCAAAATGTATTGTATGTTGTAATCCTTCGCTAAATAAGGCTGGAAAATTTATAATGAAAAGTTTTTGAAGCGTCAAATGTGCAAGACGCCTTTTTCTACGATCGTCACTTGATTATCAAGTGTAACTATTAAGAAAAAATTCTTCTTAATTACAAAGTTGCAACATGTCCATCAGTTTGAAATTTTGACGGACATCTTATTTTTCGGGCTGATGGAGTAAAAGAAGGTATTATTTTCACATTGGAGATAAGATGAGATGTTTTAAAAGCCAGACAAGCCACACACCTATTACGGCTTTAACACAATTGGTTCGTCTCGACCTGGGAAAGAGCACACACTCTCAAACAATACCAAAGTAATAACAGATTAATGCTGCTGTGTTTCATGTTATGCGTGTACAGAATCGGAGCTCCTTTGTTACTAAAAACTAAGCATTCCATAGTAGTCCCCATTGGAGGCAACTCATCTGCATTCTGATTCTTAATGTAGGACGAATATACTTATATATATATATAATATATATATATATATATATATATATATATATATATATATATATATAGATCACAAATCTACTTAAGATCAGATGGACTGTGTGCTCGTCATCATTATTCCATAAAATATATACGATTAGCATAAATATATACTCTGGTGGTTCCTAACAATTTATAAATTTTAAAATATTTTCTAAATTATTTTGTCAAAATTTATAATAATCTCTCACCTATTTAGAAAGAAAAGTCGGTGACGCCTTTTATACAGATCACGTTCTCAAAAACTGAGACTCCTATAATCATCTATGATAAAAATTGTAAAATGTTAATGACATTTGACAAATTTTTATCATATCTAATTACATTATTTTACTATGAAATTTTTTGTTGTGTATTATAATTATAAGTTTAGGTTTTTGTTTTGAACGAGCATTCATAGCCATTTAAAAAAATGATTTAGACATTTCCATGTGTAATTACCTACATTTTACTTTAGTGTACAAAGACCTGGCTCAGACCCTTTACATTTTAAAATATATCATTTACAACCTATAATATTTCACTGCTGAGCATATACATTTCTGAGCGGGTTATAGAAAAATTAGTTTAATGCACCAATTTATTACATTGTGAATCTAGCATGTCCTGGATTTTTTTTATTTTTCATTCGTTATGTTTTTTCCCGGTGTTTTCCACATCACCAACTACATAGTAAATATAAATTTGATTGTAATTATCAATTTCGTTATTGTCGGCGGAGTTCGGACCTTTACAGCATATTGGCAAAACCACTGGGACGTTTTAGCATACATCAACAGCCCCAACAGCCTTGGCTAGCCATGCCAGCCTCTCCTCGGGCTTACCATTTCTTTCTCAGGTTAAGTGCACCACGAACGCAAGGCGCACATTCCTTCGCGGCCTTTTACTTCATCTTTGTAATCGAAATATCCGCCAGCGTACATGAGAGTAAAATGGTCATCCGGATAATACGGTCACGTTTTTAAAGTTATAGTTTATATACGTCCTACTGCTGGGCACAGGCCTCCTCTTATTTCATTTTCGCGTCTTAGTGCTAAGAAATATCTACCGTGTTGCTCCAAAGTATATTCGAACGAACATTACATGACAGCCATATTCTTATAACTCAAGAATTACAACCTTATTTGCATAAATAGCTTTGTGACAAGATAGCTTTTCATCAGTTAGTCATATAAATAAAGGTCAAAAGGGCGCTGCTTTTTTGACAGTTGGCATTTAAGTAAAGATGGTCATTAGCTGATTTTAAGTAGATTTTTAGTAGTGCTCCTAATTATTACCAATGCTCATTTGCTATTTTTACTTAATAAATTAGTTATATTAATAGTATATGACTTTACAGTTTTGTCTCCGTCCTCTTCCTACTTTTGATTTTAAAGGGCTGTAAAGATTAAGGTGACCATATTACCCTCACGTATCTTATATTAATAAAAATTAATTAATATCTATAACAAGTGGTAACATTAAAAATTTTGTGCAACCTACTTCAATACGACCGAATCAATATATTCGAAGTCAATTGAATACGCATTATAAAGATAACTCAAAAACTACCGGTCAGATCTTGATTAAATTTATATGAAACCCCATGAGAAGAACCAATTTTCATATAAAAAAAGAATCATGAAAATCGGTTCACTGAGATAAGAGTTAGGAGGTAACAGACATAAAAAAGAACACACAGCCGAATTTAATACGTGCTCATTTTTGAAGTCGGTAAAAATATATTCTAATACACTTCAAAGTTAGCTACTTATGGTTTCGTGAGGTTGCGTTATATGTACGGAAAGTATTTTACTGACGAACTTTTAGAAACTTTAAGCTTTGTTATCCAAGTACCTTTATAACGAGGAATTAAAAGGAAACTTCAGTCTAATACATTATATCTTTGTGTTTTCTTACTGAGTGATGGGTGGAATATATGAGATTATTTTAACTTAATAAAATGCAAATGATGGTGACATTAATGAAATGGGCATTAAAAGAAAGGGGAATGAAAGTGAACGCAAGTAAGACGAAAGTGATGGTTTTTGAAAGAGAAGAAAGCAAAACGGTATGTGAAATAAGAATAGAAGGAGAGTTAATTGAGCAAGTGGATGAGTATGTGTATTTGGGATGTGTATTTAGCAGGGATGGTAGATATGATAAGGATATAGAACGACGAGTAAATGCCGGGAATAGAGTGAATGGGACACTACACTCTATTGTGAAAAACCAGAATGTGTCAAAAAAGGTACGTATGGTAATTCATAATTCTGTGTTAGCCCCTACTTTAATGTATGGTAATGAAAGCTGGGTGTGGCAGACGAAGCACGAAAGTAGAATAAATGCTGTAGAAATGCGGTCTTTAAGGAGCATGCTAGGGTTGAATCTGAATGACAGGGTGAGAAATTGCGTGATAAGAGATAAATGTGGTATGCAAGATGATGTTGTGACCAGGATTAAGAAAGGAATGCTTCGGTGGTTTGGTCATGTAGAAAGAATGAATGAGGAAAGAGTGACAAAGCAAATTTATATGGCTGATGTGAACGGCAAAGTCGGGATAGAACGCCCTAGAAAAAAGTTTATCGACCAAATTGGCGATATTTTGAAAATGGGCCAAGTTAGAAGTACCCTTAACCGACGAACATCTATGCGTAGATATATGGATGTAAAGGAGGTGAAAGAAGTATGTCAGAATCGTGCCAAATGGAAGTCCGTAGTCTCTGCCTACCCCTCTGGGTGACAGGCGTACGTGTTTATGTATTATGGATAAAAATTGAAAGGATGATGTCAAAAGTAGGCATAGAAAGGACAATTATTAATAAAATTTAGAAAAGAAAACTTCATAAACATTTGTTGTTTTTTTATATATTTGCTGAGTATGTTGGATGCATTATATTGTTCATTACATTGAATTTCGGTCACGACAGGATTATAGTGCTAAAGTGTACGCGCAGGCACAGGTGAATCACGACAAGAAAGATGTGAAACACCGCCAATTTGCTGACTCCTAGCTGCTAATGAAACTTTTTTGACAGAAAAACAATATCTGATATTGGTTAGACCTGGGATTCGAAACGGGGATTACGATCATCAGTCGCGCTAACGACCGCTAGAGCAAAGATGCAGTCAAGGGTGCAATTGAGAACTTAATCCTACACCTTAATGAGCAATTCTTGTATAAATTACTTATATTTTATGTAATAGTTTATGGAAAACGGCTATAAGGACTCGTATTAATGTTGTTGTATCAAAGCTTATCTATTTTCTGAGAATTTCATTCTAACGCCGAACAAAGATACGTAGGAATTATAGGAGCATTAACAGCTAAGCAAGTTTAAATTATATATATATATATATATATATATATATATATATATATATATATATATATATATATATATATATATATATATTATATTATTGTTTTACTTATATATGGTAAACCGATAAAATGGTTTTAATTAACTTTGTATGTATATATAGTATATTAATAGCATAAGGGTACCAAATGAGCACAAGGTTCTACTTCAAGGTAAATGGATGCTGTGGCCTATACACGTCTACATTAATGATGACGTCGTCTCTGCTGACTATAAACGGCGTGAATTACTTCTCCTTAACTTTACAATGCGATGCATTTTCCAACTAATGACACTGGCATCGTATTAATCTTACGATTTCATAAAGAAAAGAGAGAAATAGAAGAAGGAGTTCGCAAAGAAGTAAATAGTTATGTATTTGTGTTTTAAAACTTAAGTAATGTAAAACATCGTAATATTATGCTAAATACAAAATAGTGTGACTGGCGACGTTGAGAAGCGTTTGACACTTCCCACCGTCCGTGTCTAATTAATTAGTGTGAGCATCATCTTGTCTATCAAGCGTGATGATTATGTCAAATCATTTCTGCTAGGAAAAAAGCCCATTTCCAGCGCTAAAATATTACGGACTGATATAGAAAAAACATGTAATGATGGCGTAAGAGAGTCCACTATACCGTTAATAAGGTGAAAGAGCCATGCTGCAGCTATATTATGATGGTATTACGAATAGATCGTCGCAGGGGAAGGACCATACTCTCACAAATTAACAGCGTAAAAGAGCAGCTTAATGCTGCTGTTTTTCTCATGGTGAGTAATCACGGTGATGTTCTCTAAGAACTGAAGATTGTTTGCACTAAGAAACAAGCAATTTAGTCTTATTCCTTAGAGGTGACAACGCATAAAACGCTTTTTTATTTGATAATCATCTGAATAGAACAGACGTAAGTGTCTGTGTTTGTGTGCTTATTTTTCCTGACTAAAAACTGAAACTAAAATTATCCTAAGTGTGACGTAAGAGTAGATGGGGGGAAACGAAACAGGAGATGGGAAACAGCATCTTCCTGATAATAACACCCCAACGTGATAAAGAGATGCAGTTGCTAATCCCACTACGACCAAGCGTGGCAAATAGCAAATATACCCTCTACTAGGCAACATATGGGGTAGAATTATTTCAGCAATGGACTTAACATGCACTTTAGTTGACAAAAAATTCGACGAATTCAATATTTATATTTGATAAATATCCCTCATTCCTACAGGTATTTATTTTTTAATATTGTAGTGCTAGCCGCCGCTACAATTCTTGAAGTTGTTAACTAGGCCTCGAACATGAAGTGACCTTCTTAGAGAGAGGCACTCTAGGTAAATCATGTTATTGATGTAATACCCCTTGCGTAAACTCAGTTACTGTATAAATAGTTGAGTACTACAACTTCAAAATGTAATAATTGTTTATATCCAGCTTATATATTTCTTTATATCTTTATATACGGTTTCATGTCGCGGTGGCTTAGCAATAAGTTGCACCTCTAAAGGCCGCGAATTCGAATACTCAATATTTGTAACGAAACATACCTACAAATAATTGTTCTAGTTTAGGAAAGATATTAATATGTAGCGTAATCGTTGGTGCGTCGTTCACATGACGGTAAGTGGATGCTGTGACTGTGTCCTGTAGATATTTCTTTTATTTATTTAATATTATTTACTGTACGCCATACAAAATATACATACATTATTTATACAAAATAAGTATGCAGTAGGCGGTCTTATAGCTGACAACTTCTTTCTGAGTTGATTTTTTCCATATAACCACTGAATGTATAGGACCTCAGGAAGAATGACATGGGTAGATCTAATCAGTGTGATAAAACAAAGCTGAGCTCCTTACATTCGTATTGAATTGCCGTCCTATTGAACTATGAGAGTGAGGAAAGATAAAGTGTAATGTTGAGATTATACACACACTCGTGCACTATAATAACATCCTGCGAAGATAATAGCAACTATGGCAACTTTCCTATTGAGACAACTAATATTTTTCACCTTTTGGATGGCAATTTTTCTATGAATTTATATTCAAAATTATGATTTAAAAATTATAGTTTATATCAGTTCGACAGTAAAAAATAAGCGTCGAACAAAGAGCCGCTTTTTTGAACTCGGTTAAAAATATTTGACACCTGAGTGCATATGGAGCATTATATTATTAATATTGGTGAACACTTAATGGAAAAGTGCTACTTTTCCGGCCGATCGATCAACGAGTTACCAATGATTAATAGGTTAACTCGTCTACATGAGTAAAACTTTTACGTCTAAAGGTTTTCGTATAATATGATGAATTTTGTATGAGTTTGGTGGTTTTGGGTAAATTAAAAAAAATACAAATTCAGGTGGAATTCAATTTATTGCAATATACCAAAACATTAACGATTAGAAAGAGAAGAGAATGATAGCAATTTAATAATGAAAAGTCAGAAATAAAAAAATGACTTACGGAATAAACAGTTTTAAACAGCTTTTTAACCTGGTTACTAAGATGGAATGTCACGTTTCCAGTTTAAACGTTCTTCGATTCTTCACACTCAAGATACGAAACATAGCAGCATTAATACGCTTTTGACGACGCACGCTGATATTCTGTGAGAACGTTGTCGTTCAACGGTGCAGCCAAGTCATTTACGCTACTAACGTAATATAGCAGCATTATGGCTCCACCACGTAAAATGCTCGAATTTTTGGTAATATAAATAAGACAATATACACGATAAAATTCGTAAAAACTAGTTTTATTTAAGTGTTGTAGTACTGGCGTATACGTTAGAAATCTTAAAAAGAAAATGGTTTTTTATGTTATAATTAAGAAGACATTGTAGTTGTAACCTTTTTTAATAAAGATTATTAACAATGCTATAAACATTACTAATATTCCCCTTAACCACTCGTGGTAAGCTTAAATTGCTTGTGTTACGAATGGTTCACGCCAGTAGTCGAATAGCGGATTCGAACCCACGACCTTTTTGAGTTCGCAGTCCGCGCCTTGCCATTAGGCTACTGTCGCTGTAACCTAAGTTGTAACCTTAAACTTGTGATATTCCAAATCCACAGTAAAGCAATTATTATCCTTTTAATATGTAACGATCAACTTCAAGAACTAAAAAAAATAACATCAGGCTTTTATATCATACAAATTGTGTATGTAGTAAATTGACCCTAACAAACACACATTGCAAATTAAATAAAAGCTTAAAGAATAGCAAGAATAGAAGTGTATGAAGGATCCCCGCTAGTTGGAGTGAAGAAGTGTGAAGGAATGCGCGAAGCAGACGGTATTCCTTGGAGATACCCATGTTCAGCAACCTGAACTTATGATGGATTGTTATGATGATATGTTATGTCAGTTTTAATAAGCGATCAAGAATCAAAACAGAGTAAAACGAGGCAGATTTGCTCATGAAAAAACTTATTTCGATATTTATTTAGAAAAGATTGGCGAGGGTTAAACCTCTGATTAAAGAGGTTTTTATAGTACAAATAAAATAGAGAGTAGACACATACAGCTCAATTTTATAAATACAATATTAAATTTATTCTTCTAAGTAGCACAGTTAAGAACAAATTGAAAGTTCGTATTGATTTATGTTGTAATCCTTTGCTAAATAAGGCTGAAAATTTTTAGTGGAAAATTTTTAAAGCGTCAAATGTGCAACACGCCTTTTTTACGATCGTCCTTTGCATATCAATTGTAACTATTAAGACAAATTCTTCTTAACGACAAAGTTGTAACATGTCCATCAGTTTGACATGTTGATGGATATGTTGTTTTTCGGACTGATGGAGTGAAAAAAGATATTATTTTTCACATCGGAGAGAAGTGAGATGTTACCAATGCCAGACAAGCAACACACCTATTATGGCTTTAACATAAATGGTTCGTTTCGACCTAGGAAGGAGCACACTCGCAGACAATACCAGAATAAAATAACAGATTAATGCTGCTGTGTTTCATGTTACGAGTGTAGAGAACTGGAGCCCTTTATTAAATTAAATTTGCATGTAGGATGGATGTATTTATAGATGTCTAAGTAAAGTAAAGTTACAGCCTATATACGTCCCACTGCTGGGCACAGGCCTCCCCTCATTTTTGAGAGAGTTTTAGGGCAAAGAAGTGTCCGCCGCGCTGCCCCAATGCGTGTTGACGAACTCCACATGTGTTCGGATTTTTTTTTCTTATTCTTCAGACATGCAGGTTTCCTTTACGATGTTTTCCTTCACCGCCGAGCACGTGGTAAACCAGCATTTAAAATTGCAATTAACAATTTCATTCGAACCCGTGTTACTTGCGTTCTGTTATATTTACAGCGAGCGTTAATCATCTGAGCTACCACGGCTCCTTACAGATGTCTATAGGCCACAAATCTATTTATTATTAATAGTGAAGCAAAAAAAAAAAATAATGAACTGTCAGTTGTCAAGTGCCTTTTATACAGATCACGTTCTCAAAAACTGACACTCCTATAATCAACTATAATAATAATTATTCTAATGTCATTGATTTAATTTAAATTCCATAAAATTGCTATGTAAATTTTTGTTGTGTATAATAATTATAATTGTAAGTTCTTGTTTTGTCCCAGCAAGCATAACCATTAAAAAAAGATTTAAACATTTCTATGTGTAATCACCCATAGTTTACTTTAGTGTACATAGACCTGGCTTCAGCCTCTATACATTTCAAATATCTCATTTACAACCTATAACATCCCACTGCTGAGCATGAACATTTCTGAGCGGGTTTCAGAGAAATTAATTCAATGCGCCAATTTAGTGCATTGTGAATCTTGCATGTCCTAGATTTTTTTTTTATTTTTCATTCGTTATGTTTTCTCCCGATGTTTTTCATTTCGCCAACCACATAGTAAATATCGATTTGATTGTAATTACCAATTTCAATTGGTTATTGATGATAATTAAAATTGGCGGAGTTTGGACTTGGATCATTGGGGTACTGTGAGATTTACCTTTTTTTTTACATGAGGAAATGCCTACGCATGGGCACTTCGCGGGCCAAAGACGGGTTATGTGGAACGTGCACCGACCCTATAGCATATTGACACCTTCCACCTTCACAGCATATTAGCAAAACCACTGAGACGCTTTAGCATACATCAACAGCCTCAAAAGCCTTGGCTATCCGTGACAGAAAATCCTCGGGCTCCCCATTTCTTTCTCAGGTTAAGTGCACCACGAACGCAAGGCGCACATTCCTTCGCGGCCTTTTACTTCATCTGTGTAATCGAAATATCCGCCAGCGTACATGAGAGTAATATGGTCATCCGGATAATACGGTCACGTTTTTAAAGTTACCGTTTATATACGTCCTACTGCTGGGCAAAGGCCTCCTCTTATTTCATTTTCGGGTTTTAGTGCTAAGAAATATCTACCATGTTGCTCCAAAGTATATTCGAAAGAACTTTACATGACAGCCATATTCTTATAACTCAAGAATTACAACCTTATTTGCATAAATAGCTTTGTGATACGATAGCTCTTCATCAGTCAGTCATATAAATAAAGGTCAAAAAGGCGCTGCTTTTTTGACAGTTGGCATTTAAGTAAAGATGGTCATTAGCTGATTTTAAGTAGATTTTTAGTAGTGCTCCCAATTATTGCCAATGCTCATTTGCTATTTTTACTTAATAAATTAGTTATGTTGATAGTATATGACTTTTCGGTTTTGTCTCCGTCCTCTTCCTACTTTTGATTTTATAGGGCGGTATGTTACCCTCACGTATTTTATATTAATAAAAATAATAAATATCTATAACAAGTGGTAAAATTAAACATTTTGTGCAACCTACTTCAATACGACCCAATCAATATATTCGAAGTCAATTAAATAAGCATTATTAAGGATAACTCAAAAACTACCGGTCAGATCTTGATTAAATTTTTGTGGAACCTCACGAGAATTTTCAGATAAAAAAAGAATCATGAAAATGGGTTCACCGAGAGAAAAGTTAAAATGTAACAAACATAAAAAAGAACAAACATCCGAATTTGATACCTCCTCCTATTCGAAGTCGGTAAAAAATATTTTCTAACACACTTCAAAATGAAAATATGTACGGAAAAGTATTTTACTGACGAACTTTTAGAAACTTTAAGCTTTGTTATCCAAGTATCTTCATAACGAGGAATTAAAGGAAAATTTAGTCTTTATATCTTCGTGTTTTCATACTGAGGCAATATATGAGATTATTTTAACTTAATATAAACTGAAACGAAGATGTCAAAAGTAGGCATAGAAAGGACAATCTTTAATGAAATTTGGAAAAGAAAACTTCATAAAACATTTGTTGTTTTTTTACATATTTGCTGAGTATGTTAGATGCATTATATTGTTCATTACATTGAATTTCGGTCACGACGGCCAGTCAAAGCGGTGACTAGCCATCTTTGCAGTACAAGATTATAGTGCCCAAGTGAATGCGCAAGCACAGGTGTACTCTCGTAGTACGGTAGAACGGCAATCCGAAACGACCGGAAAGAGGTGAAACACTGCCAATTTGCTGACTCCTGGCTGCTTCTGAATCACCAGTCACGTTTACAACCGCTAGACCAACGAGGCAGTCATGGGTGCAATTGAGAACTTGATCCTACACTTTAAGTGAGCAATTCTTGTATAAATTACTTATATTTTATCTAGTGGTTTATGGGAAACGGCTTTAACGACTCGGATTAATGTTGTTGTATACAAGCTTATCTATTTTCTGAGAATTTCTTTCTAACGCCGAGCAAAGCTATGTAGGAATTATGGGAGAATTTACAGCTAAGCAAGTTTTAATTTATATATATCTGCGGTAAAATGGTTTTCATTAACTATATAGAATAGAATGAATTATACTATCACGAGATTCGATAAAGGGCGAATTAAAAGAGTATTTATCAATAGGTGTTTATCAAAATAATCGTTAAATGCAGAACAAATTTCCTTTTGGCTATTTAAGACTACGTTGCTATATTTCATTTGTCGTGGGAAGCTAATTTTGTTTTTCTTTAAGATTTGACTGAAGTCCAGAAATTTTTTGGATATGATTTAATTTTTCGACTAAATGTAAGAAAGTAGTTATAACAGTTAGCCTGTAGCATTTTTTGTTTCTTTCTGAGATGTGTAAGGTCAGCGTAATTAATTGGCTTATTATATCGCTTCCAGTCACTATGTTTTTTACGTTTTTTATCACATGTATATGTATATAAGTGCTGTACTA
This sequence comes from Parnassius apollo, assembly GCA_907164705.1. NCBI lineage: Eukaryota > Metazoa > Arthropoda > Insecta > Lepidoptera > Papilionidae > Parnassius > Parnassius apollo. The sequence goes on from CAJQZP010001523.1 coordinate 27,315, forward strand.
AATAGGATATAAATATGTACCGTATGTTTGACTTTCGGGATGTGATTTTGTATATGATCTTTAAAAATTAAGTAAAATGTTCAATTATCTAATCAATATTAGTTTCCTCATGTAAAGGATCAGTCTTGTTTACTAAGTGATTTATTGATAATGTTATAGTCTGCACGAAAAGATTGAAATTTAATACGAGGTAGGGGTTTCATTAAAGGTATTAAAATATCAGAAGTAAAAATTGATAAGGGTAGAAGAAAAATATCAGCCTTAATGATGCTAAACGAAGCTTTATGAATTGAAAGAATGGAATCGGAAAAAACTAAACCATGCTGCAAACTAAACCATAAACATGTTACCATGTCTATTTGATTGGAGGTTATACTAAAAAAGATCTAAAAATGAACACTGGGTTATTAAATCTGCTAATGTGACCTATTTACAGAAACGATGAAACGTACCCTGATTGTAATATAAACATGCGTGGTGACGTCGTTTTGGCGCCTTGATGACGTCATCGACTCTCTGTTGGCTATAAACGGCGTCAATTACTTCTTCTTAAATTCACAATGCGATGCATTTTCAAATTACTGACACTGGTATCGTACTAATCTTACGAGTTCATAAAAAAGAAATAAATAATTATGGATTTGTGTTTTAAAACTTAAGAAATGTAAAACATCATATTATGCTAGATACAAAATAGTGAGACTGGCGACGTTGAGAAGTCGTTCGTGTCTAATTAATTAGTGTGAGCATCAATTAGTCTATCAAGCGTGATGATTATGGCAAATCAATTCTACTACGATAAAAGCCCATTTCCAGCGCTGAAATATTACGGACTGATATAGAAAAGGCATGTAATGGCGGCGTAAGAGAGTCCACTATACCGTTAACAAGGTGATAGAGTCATACTGCAGCTATATTATGATTGTATTATGAATGGATCGGCGCAGGGGAAGGACCACACTCTCACAAATTAACAGCGTAAAATAGCAGCTTAATGCTGCTGTGTTTCTCATAGTGAGTAATTACGGTGAGGTTACCTAAGAACAGAAGATCCTTTGCACTAAGAAATAAGGAATTGCATGTTATTCCTTAGAGGTGACTACGCATAATATGCGTTTGGATTTGATAATCATCTGAAAATAGACGTAAGTGTCTGTGTTTGTGTGTTTTTTTTTCCCTGACTAAAAACTAAAACTAAAAATATCCCAAGTGTGTCTTAAGAGACGGGGGGAAACGAAACAGGAGATGGGAAGCAGCATCTTTCTGGCAATAACACCCCAACGTGATAAAGATTTGTAGTTGCTAATCCTACTACCAAACGTGGCAACTATAGCAAATATATCCTCTACTAGGCAACATATGGGGTAGACTTATTTCGGCAATGGACTTGACATGCACTTAAGTTGACAAAAAGTCAATGAATTCAATATTTTATATTCGCTAAATATTCCTCATTCCTAAATAAAAAAATAAAAATTGTTTATTTCGGACAACTTGAAATCCATAGGAATTGTTAGTAGAGAAAAACTTACATCTATGTTAGTAATATAATTTATACATTTTTATTTTTTTATTTTAATATTTAATTATTAAGCAGGACATGGTCCTGGAGATCATTTTTTTGATCAGTGGACAGTCCCCACTGTTGGCAATCTCACTCAGTACACTGTGGCCGCTGCCGCGCACTCTGTTTAGCAAAGATGCGGTCTTTTTTCGTATTATTGCATCAACACTATCCACACCCGCCAGTGCAAACATCGCAGACGCGCTACAGTAGCGCGGCAGCCGCAACAGTGCCCTGAATGCCTTGTTGTATTGAGTACGTAGGGCACTATAAGTCTTTTTGGTGTAGTTGGTCCATAGACTGCAAGAATAAAATGACGCACAATATGTTTTAAAGGTATTTCCTTTTTAATATTGTAGTGCTAGCCGCGGCTATAATTCTCTAAGTTTTTAACTAGGCCTCGAACATAATACCTTCTTAGAGAGAGGCCCTCTAGGTAAATCATGTTATTGATGTAATACCCCTTGCGTAAACTCAGTTACTGTATAAAGAGTCGAGTAATACAACTTCAAAATGTAATAATTGTTTATATCCAGCGTATATATTTGTATATATCCTTATATACGACTTCATGGTGCAATGGCTTAGCAATGAGTTGCACCTCTAAAGGCCGCGAATTCGAATACTTAATATTTGTATCGAAACATACCTAAAAATAATTGTTCTAGTTTAATGGATTTTGTGCAATTTATATTCGTAAGGTAACGTTATTAAAAAATAGGAAAGATATTAATATGTAGCATAACCGTTAGTGCGTCTTTTACAAGCACACAGTTCACATGACGGTAAGTGGATGCTGTGACTGTGTCCTGTAGATATTTATTTTTATTTATTTAATATTTTTTGCTGTACCCCATACAAAATATACATAAATTATTTATAGAAAATAAGTATGCAATGGGCGGTCTTATAGCTGACAGTTTTTTTCTGAGCTGATTTTTTTTTCAGATAACTAATGAATGGACATGATCTCAGGAAGCATGACATGGGTAGGTCTAGTCAGTGTGATAAAACATACAGAGGTTAAATTGTTGGGCCTGTAGCTGATCTCCCTACATTCGTATTAAACTGCCGTCCCATTGAACTATGAGAGTGAGGGAAGTGAGAGGTTATTTAGAGCTTATGCACACACTCGTGCACTATAATAATATCCAGCGAAGATAATGGCAACTATGGCAAATTTCCTACTAAGACAACTAATATTTTTCAACTTTTTAGTGCAGTTTTTCAATAAATTTATATGTAAAATTATGATTTTAAAAATTATAATTTAAAACGGCTCAACGGTAAAAAAATAAACGTCGAACATAGAGCCGCTTTTTTTTTAAACTCGGTGAAAATTATTTCATACCTGATTGCATAAAGAGCATAATATGATTAATATTGGTGGACCCTAAATGGAAAAGTGCTACTTTGCCGGCCGATCGATCTACAAGTTACCGATGATTAATGGGTTGACTCATCCACATGAGTAAAACTTTTGTGTCTTAAGATTTTCGGATAATATGATGAATTTTGTATAACTTTGGTGGTTTTGGGTAAATTAAAAAATTCACTGACTCAGGTAAAATTTAATTTATTGCAATATAACAACAAAATTATTAAAGATTAGAAGGAGAAGTGACTGATAGCAATTTAATAATTAAAATTCAGAAATAAAAAATAACATGAGGAATAAACAGTTTTACACAGCTTTGAAACCTGGTGACTAAGATGGAATGCCACGTTTCCAGTTTAAACGTTCGTCTATTCTCCAGACTCAAGATACGAAACATAGGAACATTAATACGCTATTGCACGCTGATATTCTGTGAGAACGTGGTCATGTGGACGGTGGACGCCGGTGCAGCCAATTCATTTACGTACTACCAAAATATAGCAGCATCATGGCTCCACCACGTTTCAGTCGGTTCTTACTTTTTTAAGAGATTAATTTTGACTTTGTGTGTAACAAGGATTATATTGTTAAATTGGTTTGATCGCTTTTTATAATAATAATACATTAAATTAACACTTACAATATAATTGTATTGTATTGTAGGCTATGGAAGTTGTTACTACATCTAGTTAGGTGTCGCCCTATACTTAACCTACCAGTACGAGGCTGCTACTCAATTTTTCCATTTTTCCCATCAGTTGTTGTTTTTTTCAGGCTATATGGCTGGCCTATTGCCATTTAAGCTTACTAATCTCTGTTTGTCACTCTGTTTCTACCGTGGATATCCTTATTTCGATGTTTATCACGCAGAGAAAAATCGAACATAGCCCTCTTCATAGTTCACTGAGTGAGCTTGAGCTTTCTCATATAGCCAGCAGTGGAGGACTACTTCTCAAATCTATACGTCATCACTGGTAACACGCACTGGTTGTACAATCTCGTTTTCAAAACTTGAATAGATTGTACAATTCACCTGACGAGAATATGTGTCGTAAATTTTCGAACGTCGCTCAATTGAGTTAAATCCATCGATTGACGTCTCATTCGAAGTTGGACTTACCTTGTCAGACTATTGTCCCAGGTACTCATAAAAAACTTTAAGCTCAGAGCTCGAAGATTTCGAAGAAGTTTTATTTTTATTTATTAATTTTTACCATCAGTCAAGTTTAAAACCTTGCAAGATGCAGGTGTGTACAAGAATTATTGTGAATGTGATCTCACTTACATAGGAAATACTAAAAGGTCAATAAAAACCAGCGTCAAAAAAGGCTTTGAAGAATTGAAGAATGTTATGGACATTGCCAGAATTCAGATAGTCTAAGAAAATGGCTGAGTGCTGTGTGTATTATATAAATGTTAGCGGCTTTGTTGTATGATAGAACCACTCCAGTCACAGCACAACTTATTGTGTCGGAGTACTAGAGGATAAGGTTTTGGTTGTCATGGATTTAATGTTATAATAACGCTATCTACTTACTGCTAAATAAACTAATAATAAATACATAACTGATCAAATTAAACACAATTTTATTAAATATGTACGTATTTTCGCAGCATCAAAAAATTTCAGACCGGAATAGACCTGTGGCCACTGTCTGCATGTTTTATTAGTATTGTCAATTTTAGAAATATTACTTACAAAACTGTGTACACAAAAATTTGATTAAGATTGATTAGATTAAGAGGAGAGAAGGTTTTTAGTTGAATATGTTCTACGTCTATCGGTATAGCAATATTTCATGAATTTATTTTTGTATCAAGTCCGATATAAGTAATTGCAAATTAAATGCACTATGATATTTTATCTATAATTGATGGGAAAATAACCATAACATAATAGTAATAAGTAGTAATAACTTAATTGTTTAAAATAATAATAATATAATTGATAGAAAATTTTGTTCGTGATACCGTTGACGCAGCCTATTTCACTTTTAATGAGATTTTTAAAACAGTTTGTCATATGTTAACATACCCTTCATACTTTCGAGCCGTGGTAGCTCAGATGGTTAGCGCTCGCTGTAAATTTCACAATACGCGAGCAAACCGGGTTCGATCCCCGCCGGCACCAATGGAATTGTTAATTGCAATTTTAAGTGCTGATTTACCAAATGCTCGGCGGTGAAGGAAAACATCGTGAGGAAACCTGCATGTCTGAGAAACAAGAAAAAAATATATTTCGAAGACATGTGAATTTCGCCAACACGCATTGGGGCATCGTGGTGGACTATTCCTTGCCCTAAAACCCTCTCAGAAATTAGAGGAGGCCTGTGCCCAGTAGTGGAACATATAAAGGCTGTAACTTTACTTTACTTTTTACTTTCATACTTTCAAACATAACTACTAAAATGTTTGTGATAGTCCCGGTTTCATAGCTCACATGAGTGACCGAACAGGGTCTTGTGAAAAAGTACTATAAATATCACATGGAGCAAATTTTAAACATTGTTTGATATTTGCCGTAGACGCCACGGTTGGTTTGCGACTTGCCAACTGCGAATAGAACAATATTTATGAAATTTAGAAGTCTACTCGAACGTAAAAAAATACTGGCATGTGGTGCTGATCAATATTTAATGGGACTAATATTAATAAGGACCATGAAATTTTACCTTATTTTATCAAAACTATATCAATTTTAATAATGCATGTTATATACATATATAACGCAATTCCGATTTCAGAACAATTTTCCTTTCATAAAGCCACATCGGAAGGCATGCCCGATATAAAAATGTTTTGCTTGACGTATGATATTTATCAGATTCTTTTAAGCTTATTTATGTGTTTCTGAAGCCTATAATATTACCAATATAGACAAATATACCTGACAACAAATTATTCAATTTTGCTAATTTTGGTACAACCAAGAGTTGCGCCTATACGTGCGATGTATTCAGTGCAAATACTGTGAACACTGAAATAAAAAAAATATTTCCTTTAAATAAAAATAATTATTATCCAGTCAGATATCATTTAAGACTGTTTATTATGACATTAAAATAATAGATCTCTTGAAAAGATAAGTTTATAGCGTATTACTCTGCGAAATTGTAAAACTATGTAAATGAGTTGACATCGTTTCGTTTCATCTTTGCCCACATTTAGACCTATATTTCACTTCTGCAAGTTATATAAGGTTCCCTTGCAGAACTGTGTTAATTTAAGAGATAGAGGAAGAAAAACACATTTTCATTTCTTTTTTAAATTTTGTTTTAAATTACCTACGTATAAATTTAACTAAATAAAGCATTTTTTTTCTTTGATTTTTTGTAAAAAACTTTTAAAACTTCAAAAAAAAACGTAACTCTTACCAGCACCGTTAGAGTACATTAAAGTCCACTGGTAAACATCGCCCCCCGTGAGTTGTCTCGTAAGAGGATATATATATATATATATATTGTCAGGTATATTTGTCTATATTGGTAATATTATAGGCTTCAGAAACACATAAATTAGCTTATAAGAATCAGATAAATATCATACGTCAAGCAACACCTTTTTATATCGGGCATGCCTTCCGATGTGGCTTTATGAAGGGAAAATTGTTCTGAAATCGGAATTGCGTTATATATGTATATAACATGCACTATTAAAATTGATATAATTTTGATAAAATAAGGTAAAATTTCATGGTGATTTGTTATATTTACGCTAACATTACACATTGAAATAATACTAGTTTTTACGGAATTTATCGCATATATTTAACTTTTTAAATACCCGACGTTTCGAACGCTTTACAGCACTCATGGTCACGGGCGGGACTGAGATGTTCAACGTCCAGATGTTATAGTTAACCGTGGTTAACATAGTAATCTATGAAATTTAACTTTTGTTCCGATCTACACAGTATGAACTTATGGTATCTTGAGGTCTTGTAGTTGTATGCTTGGGTTGGGATTTAATTTTATTTATTATAGGATCCCAAGCAGATGGTAGCACCCAGCCATCTTCTCTATTTAAATTAGGATGTTTTTTGATTTTAATAGCCTCGAGATTTATCCTTGGAAGGAATCGGTGTTCCTTAGCGAGGATTTGTGGTCTATCAAATCTGATGAAGTGACGAGAGCGATCCTGTACGTGTTCACAGACTGCAGACTTCCCGGAGCGTTGGTTCTTCACATCAGCTATATGTTCTTTAACGCGGGTTTTAATTGATCTTTTAGTTTGTCCTATGTAGGAGAGACAACATTCACAATCAAGCTTGTACACTCCTGCATCTTGCAGAGGGACATTACACTTGACTGATGGTAAAAACTGACCAATCTTCTTCAGCGGCTTGAAATATGTTTTAATGGAAGCGCGCTTCAAGATGTAGCCAATTTTGTTAGTGACTCCTCTAACATATGGCAGTACAGCGGGTACACGCTCGACCGTGGCCAAAACGTCGGGTTAAATATACGCGATAAGTTCCGTTAAAACTAGAACACTAAACATTGAAATAATACTAGTACTACTAGTATTATTTCAATGTTTAGTGTTCGCGTAAATATAAGAAATCATTATGTAAACCAGTACGGACTGGTAATTGAAAATAAAATACTCGGCATATTTTATTTGCAATTACCAGTCCGTACTGAAGTAGTAGATCTAAAGACCCAGCGCGCAAGATATCTAACAGCCTTAAATTTCTTGAAAAGATGCCGTGACCATAATCTTATTCCTACGTGTGTCAAAATATCAACCAAAAAGACATTAGAGGAAGCGCTAAGATCTTGAATCAGGCGAGTAAAAAGTTGTTACGGACGGTAATCCAAAAAAACGCTCCGATCTGTATGACATAAATAAATACATAGACACATCATCCAGTGAATTAAAGAAAGTTTTAACGACGTTTGATTATAGTTTTTACATGGAAACATTAAATAAACGCGAAATTAGTAAATATAACGAATGCAAAAACAAACATATAGAAAAATATCAAAAATTAAAGACCAAGTCAAATGTCAAACATCTGAATCAATGCCAGAACGAAAAACAACCATTAACAAACACAGATCATAGATTAACCGCGCTCTATAATCTGTCAAAACAAACACTGGATGATGCAACAATTAGGGTTTTATCTAAAGAAATTATCTGTAGTGTCAAGGACTGTTTATTTAAAAACAATATGCGGAAAGAAGATTTGGAGGCGATACGTCAAGACATTTCGTCGTTACGTCGATGTTCAGTGCCTAAACCGAATCTTCCCAAAGACGAATTTATAGCTTTAAAGAACCTACGCAATACACTAGAACTTACGATTCTCCACGCAGATAAGGGAAACGCCACGGTAGTCATGGATACGTCAGATTATAATTCTAAAATATAAAATTTTTTGTCGGATGTAAGCACTTATAAAAAGGTTAAAAACGACCCAACAAACAGCACACTAAAAACAACTAGTGACCTCATAAAGAAACACTCCGAAAAATTTAATCTGGACGTGAAATGGATAATACATACGTGCGCCAAATCACCAAAATTGTATGGGTTACCAAAAATACACAAGCCCAATGCTCCATTACGTCCCATAGTGAGCCAAATTGATTCACAAACTTACAGATTGGCTCAACACTTAGCGAAAATACTCTCACAGCTTAGAGGACATACAAGAGCACACATAAAGGATTCCTACCATTTTGTCAGCGAGATTAAAGACCTACATCTGGCAGACAATGAAACTATGGTCAGTTTTGATGTGCAGACATTTTTTACATGCTTACCTGTTGAAGACTGCATCTCAATTGTAACTAGAAGGCTGAAAGTAAACAACATGCCCGTAGAATATGCAATATTACTCAGACACTGCCTTACATCTGGCTACCTATTGTGGAAGGAGGAGTTCTACAAGCAAGTAGATGGTGTGGCGATGTGCTCACCTGTATCTCCCATTTTCGCGACATATTCATGGAAGACTTTGAGGAGAAAGCCCTGCTTACTTCTCCCATAAATCCAAGATTCTACAAGCGGTACGTAGACGAATCTTTCACAATTCTACCTTTAGATAAAGTACCTGCATTTTTAGACCATCTTAACTCTTTAAATTCTAAAATTCAGTTCACAATGGACTTAGAGGCAAACAATTCCTTAGCTTTTCTTGATGTGTTAGTAATTCGGAATCCTGATAACACCTTGAGCCATACTGTGTTTAGAAAAAAAGACCCATACAGATAGATATTTAAACGGTGATTCTCACCACCATCCTTCACAGTTAGCTACCGTAGGTAAATCTTTGTTTCAGAGAGCACAAGAGATCTGTGATAATAAACACCTGGCTGCGGAGCTCCACCATGTCAAGTAAGTTTTGCATGACAACAAGCTTCGGGTCCCGCGCCTACGTCACAGTGAATGAGTGAAGCCGGCCACGGTCGAGCGTGTACCCACTGTACTGCCATATGTTAGAGGAGTCACTGACAAAATTGGCTACATCTTAAAGCGCGCTTCCATCAAAACATACTTCAAGCCGCTGAAGAAGATTGGTCAGTTTTTACCATCAGTCAAGTGTAATATCCCTCTGCAAGATGCAGGAGTGTACAAGCTTGATTGTGAATGTGGTCTCTCCTACATAGGACAAACTAAAAGATCAATAAAAACCCGCGTTAAAGAACATACAGCTGATGTGAAGAATCGACGCTCCGGGAAGTCTGCAGTCTGTGAACACGTACAGGATCGCCCCCGTCACTACATAAGATTTGATAGACCACAAATCCTTGCTAAAGAACACCGATTCCTTCCAAGGATGTTTCGCGAGGCTATTGAAATCAAAAAACATCCTAATTTCAATAGAGAAGATGGCTGGATGCTACCATCTGATTGGGATCCTATAATAAATAAAATTAAATCCCAACCCAAGCATACAACTGCCAGACTTCGAGATACCATAAGTTCATACTGTATAGATCGGAACAAATTTAAATTTTAATCTGTGGTAACCGCGGTTAACTATGACATCTGGACGTTGAACATCTCAGTCCCGCCCGTGACCATGAGTGCTGTAAAGCGTTCGAAACGTCGGGTATTTAAAAAGTTAAATATACGCGATAAATTCCGTAAAAACTGGTATTATTTCAAAATTTCATGGTCTTTAATAATATTAGTCCCATTAAATATTGATCAGCACCACATGCCAGTATTTTTTTACGTTCGAGTAGACTTCTAAATTTCATAAATATTGTTCTATTCACAGTTGGCAACTCGCATGTCAAGCGTGGCGTCTACGGCATATGTCAAACTTATTTGTCAGCCTGTGGAGGAAATCCCATTGATGAATGGGAGTAGAAATAATATATTAGCTATGTAGAGGCGGTAAAAAGAATCACCACCCCATTTCGTCCCGTGGGTGTCTTAAGAGGTGACAAAGGGAAATTGAAACAGGAGATCGGTAGCATCTTCTAGATAACAGTGCAAGCAAAGTAATAAAGAGCTGCGGTTGCCAACCTGCTTGCCAAGCGTCAATACTTCTGTAAATATACGGTCTATTGGATACTCAATGGGGGAAGCCTATGATCAGCAGGGAATAGCTTAATAAAAATAAAAAGTAGCGTCATAAATACGCCCCATTAATGGACACAGGCTACAGCGAGTTTTAGGTCAAAAATGAGTTGATTAAATTTACTCTAACACGAGATAACCAACTTCACATACCTATACCTAAAAATGATTTCCGAAATATTTTTTTTACTTCTCAGATATGGAACCTACATTGCGATATTTTTCTTCACCATCGATAACGTGGTAAACCGAACTTCAAATTGCAATTAAAATATTAGTGAAGTTGGCGCAGATCTAATTTGGGTTGCTTACGTACCTTCTACGAAATTTACGTTTAGATCAGTTTGATTACTGGCTTATACAAATGACTTTCAAGATTCTATCAATACCTTACTATTCATAGAAAAAATTAAAACAAACTCGTGTTTAAAATTTGCTCTCTTTGATATATATAGTACTTTTTCACAAGACCCTGTTTGGTTACTCATGTAAGCTATGCAACCGGGACTATCACAAAAATTTAAGAGTTATGTTTGAAAATTTAAGTAGTTATGTTATGTTTAAAATCTCATCAAAAGTAAAATAGACTGCGTCAACGGTATCACGAACAGAATTTTCTATCAATTATATTATTATTATTTTAAACAATTAAGTTATTACTACTTATTACTATTATTTTATGGTTACTTTTCCCATCAATTATAGATAAAATCTCATAGTGCATTTAATTTTCAATTACTTATATCGGACTTGATACAAAAAGAATTTGGTGAAATATTGCTATACCGATAGGCGTAGAACATATTCAACTAAAGACCTTCTCTCTTAATCAAAGTTTTGTGTACACAGTTTTGTAAGTAATTTTTCTAAAATTGACAATACTGATACCAGTCTGAAAATTTTTGATGCTGCAACAATAAGTACATATTTAATAGAATTGTGTTTAATTTGATCAGTTATGTATTTATTATTAGTTTATTTAGCAGTTGGTAGATGGCGTTATTATTACATTAAATCCATGACAACCAAAACCTTATCCTCTAATACTCCGATACAAAACGTTGTGCTGCGACTGGAGTGGTTCAATTCAATTTATATAATACACAAAATTGTTGTGTACAATCTATTAAAAATTCTGCTTTTATCAAACATACGCAATCACCGCTGCAAGTGGTGTGTAATGAAATTATTTCTCGATATAACAATAACATCCAGAAAAAGCAATGTCGTGTTTAGTTGTTAATGTCACCAAATAATCTCTGTTCATTGATTTGGTTTCTATATCATGATATAGTCAACAAACACAGTTAAATTTTATGAAATACCGCAATTTCACTTTCTATAATCGACGAATTTATGATATTATAAATTCTAAGATCTGACCAATACATATATAAAAGTCTTTTTATTTAAACTAAAAGGATAATAAGAGTATTGTATAAATTGCAATTTTTATCAATTTATTGATAGATAAAAAACTTTTTGTATTTTACGTTAGATGGCACTGTCTTGAAAAAGTGAACAAAACAATAATGTTGTATATTATAGGCGTAATTCAATGTATTAAAGCAACGGTGTAAAATAATTTTATTAATTTTGATAAATATATAATATATTTCAATAAAACACATCAATAGTATAAAATAGAAACTAACAACTAAAGGAATTAAAATACTTAACCCTCCTTTTTTTAAGTACCATAATCGGATAAAAATAGCCTATAAATAGCACCGGATCCCTAACTACCTACACACAAAATTTTATGAAAATCTGTTCAGTGGTTTTTGCGTGAATCTTGAATAAGCACACAGACAGAAAAAAATATAAAAACCACTAATTTGGCTTCAGTGACCTTTATGTAGTCCACTGAACTTGTTTTTTCCATAAAATATTAGAATTACAGATACGACTGTTCTACAGATTTATTATATGTGCAGATTAATGTCTCTCAAATTCCAATGCTGAACAAAGCACTGCCCATAGGTTGTTTAATAAGGTGGAGGGGGGGAGGGTGTTGATTGATATAGTTGCCTCGCTTGAAATAATAATTGCTACCGGAATCATCGAACTATTTACAGTTACCGTTACAGCATATTAAAGCCCGCTGCTGAACGTAGTTCTCCCTTATAGTTTGCTTCATATTGGGAATATTTTACTGTTTTCTTGGACTTTATTTTACAGTGTAGTTCTGTGCAGTAATGTACGTGCGTTATGGCTAATATATTGTACTAGTTACTCATTCCTGGTAGTCCTGCAATATGCTTCACATAAGTGAAGTGCCAAATGTGCCTATCGGGTTCAGTTATTAAAATCACAAAAGGCACCGATGTTGTATTCAGGATCACAGTTTTACAGATTCGGATATTGGCGATACAATCATATTTCCTATTTGGTAGCGCACTAGCGTGGGCAGTGACGGAGAAAAAGACTGGCGTTGGACACCGAGCCACGGTAATTTTATCTATATAAAATTACCCTGGCCGAGCGCACTCCGGACACGAGAGCAAAGTGTTAATTCAGCAAAATGTATGTAACTATTGTATCCCTACAACTCTTTTTTATATAGGACAGCGTGACAAACGAGCACAAGGTCCACCTGATGGTAAACTATTGTAGCGGCCAATAGACCTCTACATCTATCTTCGATTACAAATCAAAATTCAGATGCGTTATCATCCGTGAGCACTAAGATCGAATGCCTCGTTTCCCGTAAAAGGCGTCTCCGGTTCTCTACACACACCATACGAAACACAGCATCATTATGCTACTATTTTACGCTGACATTCTGTGAGAGCATGGTCCTTCCCCGGTCGAGCCGACCCATTCGTGCTACAACTATACTACTAATATAAACCCAACATGGATCTGCCACGTAAGTTCTATCCCGAAGTTCTAGTATGTGCCTGGAGTTTCAACATTTAATTAATTCCAATATACCTATAGTTGATGTGAAAAATATTAACGATTTGAGGTCATCATTAAAATAAAGCTTGTAATACGAGTAAGTACCTTCTGGTACCATCTGTTACGCAACTCGGTTTTATTAGTATAAAACGAAACAATTGTTTCCAAATATTAAAGCATGTAATGTTTTTGTAATGATCTATCATTGGTTGGGGGAAAACTTTATGCAAGTCTCACATGAACGACGTTTTTTCATTTATACCATTCCATTAAAAGAATAATATATTTGATGAGACTTTATTTTACTTTAAGCTAGCGATTCACCTTGGCTTCGTCTGTGTAGGATCTATTAATGTGGTGTTATTTAGATTTAAGGTAATCAAGGATGATTTATTTTGAAACTTTGTTTTTCGAAAAAAACTTTACTTACATTTTTCGCATTACTCTGAATCTGCTCAAGAAATTTAACTACAATCAGTACACAGACAGTCGGATAGAAAGACGGGCAAACATTTAAAAAATGGCTCCTAATTGTATGTAAATGGCAAATAGCCCTTTCAGATCAACATTGGGCAGCTATTTCGATTTTACTGACAAATAATTCAATTTTGTTGGTATGTTAGATATGTGCATCTAATTAAATCTAATAAAATCATCTAATAAAATATTGTTGTTGTTATTGCTAAAGATGAAATATAAATACTGTAAATATATCCGAATTAAACAGAAAAGAAAAGACGCTTATATCACGTCCCAATGTCGGTATCGATGATTTCTTCCGGAAATCATAACTATATTTAAGACAAACATAATTTTCACCCAATTTAATTTACCATTCCTTTTTGTCTATCGATGGTATTGTTCGTTTACATTATTTAAGGCGTAATATCGTTGGATCCGTTGTTCGTGAGGGAATACATATTGACTGCTCGTCTTCATTTTCCGTTGTCTGATTAATTTTGTGTCCGCCGTATATCTTTGTGTATTTCAGCGGGCAAAATGTTTGTTTTGCAAAGAACGTAATAAATAGCTATAGTGACTCATTATTTTTAACTAAATTTTAAAAGGAGGATTTTAACAATAATTCGTCCGTTTATTAGATTTTCATTAAAAAAAAAACATTTATTTTTTTAAATTTGAATGTATGTTTTTTATAAATCCAGTTCCATATAAAACATTTTTATTTTGACAGAATGTCATTTTTTTATTCGATTTAATGTTTGTTTTTTCAAATTCCAAATTTATAAAAAAGAACACGTAGTCGAAATAGAATCATCCTGTTTCAAAAAATTATACATCTATCGTAAACAATCGTCATTCTGCTAAATATAAATGAAAGAATGAATATGCTTTATTGTACACCACAAACAAATATACATATAAAAAAACAAAAAGCAGATCATATATACAATCTGGCGGCCTTATCGCTACATAGCGATCTGTTTCAGGCAACCAAAGGTGTGAAGAAATATATATATATATCATACATCCCCACCCACCAACAGACTGCATCCATCCCCATATCTCTCATCACTCCATCTAGTGGGGGTCCACTCCTATATATATATATATATATATATATATATATATATATATATGTGTGTGTGTGTGTGTCTGTGTGTATATAATATCAATACATGTGATATATACAGATAATACATGAAAAAAATAACGCATAAATAACTATATAAATTACATGAAATGATATATTTTGTTTGTAAATAATAATATAAAACAGTTAAATACAATTAATACATACCTGCCTTTGCGTATACACGCAAAAGTAGGTAAATTGTTTGTTGATTTACGTATGTGAAGCACAAACAATTGTAATGTTTAAACGACCACATAACGAGCATTATTCGTCTCAATCATTCGGATACCCTTAGGAAAAATTATGGGATTAACTTTTAAGCCATATGATTTACTCTACTCTTGAAAATATTTAAATCATTATTCAATGCAGCTATTGCTTTAGGCAAATTCTCAAAAGTTGACTGGATGTAAATCTGGACATCATCTGCATACACGTGGCAGAGAGAAGATATTTTATGAGTGATTGAATTAATGAAAATGGAAAAGAGCAAAATAGGCAACATGCCGCCCTGTGGCACGCCTGCAGTAATATCACACCAAGAAAAGTGAGTTTCATCGATACGAATACACTGCCGACGGCCACAGAGATAACTTTGAAACCAGCTAATTACTGATGGAGATATATTAAGGGAACACAACTGACTCAACAGTATATCAAAATCAACAGAACTTTAGCTACTATATTTACAAGAGCATTACTAAAATCCAGTAACTTTATTTACTAGAGCATTACTAAAATCCAGTAGTTCATGACTGTGACTTGTTTATTATTCGTTTTTCTGAAGCCCTGAGATGTTTACGGCATATCTCAGCGGCGACAGGTAGAAGTGTATAATAAGGATAACAAACGAGCACACAATCCACGTGATGGTAATGGATGCCGTGGTTCATAGATATCTACATCTTTCCTCGATTAATATACAAAATGCAGATACATTGTTACCACTGAGGACTAAGATGCAAAGTCTCCAGTTATCTACACTCACCACACGAATACGAGCCTAAAATAACAGCTCAATGCTGACACTGAGCTGCTATTTTACGCTGGTATTCCGTGAGAGCGTAGTTCTTTCCCGGTTAAGCTGACCCAATAGTGTTACAACCATAATGTAGGTGCAGTATGGCTCTGCTACGGTTTTTGAAGTAAGTGTGACGATTAAAGCAAATACATATCAAAATGAAACCAGAGCGGTCTATGTCCAAATGTGGATTTTATATATATATATATGTAAGTGTGTGTGTGTGTGTGAAAAGGAACTCAGGTTCGGGCGTCCTCTTGATCCTGAAAAGGACCAATTGAAAAGGACCTAGCGGATCGGGTACTAAGAAACAGGAATCGAGGCTTCTCTCGATCCGGCCTCCTATCACGCCTACGTTGGGTTCGGGAACAACGTATGTGATCTCCGCAACGGAGTAACACACTAGGGCGATAACCTCTTCCTTTTCAGCAAGTAGGTTCAGACGGGGATTACGGGTCTTCCGAAGTCGTCCCGGTCCCGACGCCTTAATTCTTCGATGTGGACTGTATAATTTAAAGGATCTTGGGAATGAAACAGCAATTATCTTCAAACCGTTCCGTGAGAGAGTAATCACTTTTCCCTATACTGCTGGTTTTTCACTTTTCTTGAACTTTTTCTCGGATTTTCTTATTTATTTCCGAACTATTTCCGAACTTCCCCGAAGGATTCCCGAACTATCTCGAAGGATTCCCGAACTTTCTTGAACCATTCCCGAACGAATTGCAATAAAACCCGTTCACTAAGCTACCCCAGAGCTATACGCGAAAGTGAGCCGCGCCATTCGCGCGCTTGCGCAACTCAATTACATGAATTTGTTCTATTACTCTCTCACGTTTTACTCAATATCTTTATTTATTCAAATCATATACAAATACAATTTATCAATATAGGTAGTACAAAACAATATCTACACCATGATATACATCATATCTTCATATCATAAAAAACCTTTTATTTATTAAACGAAAACTGCCTATTTTACTCACAAGTTCGAAATCGAAATTTCTTAAATATTTAACACAGAAAGTTAAAACAATGTTTCTCACTTGAATTTATACATAAGCTAACCAATACAATAGTTTAATTTACATTTTTTCTATTTATTTCACTATTAAAACACTTTTAAATTTCTTATACAAAACTATCATTATTTCACTTATACACAGGAATTTTCACATGAAAATAACACAGAATTTACCTTTTTAGCACGTACAATTAACCTGAAATATTTTACAAGTAATTTTTACATAAATCACTGAATTACAAACATTTTAAATTTTTACATATTCGGCCTCCTAAGGGCGTGGCCAGCGTGCGTCTATGAACTCACGCTATGTGAACAACTAACTTTGCACGGCTCTCGGCTATCAGAAAAAATTAAATTATGAAATACACCAATTTTGACCATATTAGGCAAATTAAATGCTTTTATACAATTTTCGAACTGTATGAAACTATCTTTAATCAGATAACAATATAAATGAATGTTCTCATTAATCAATCATAACAAATAGGCATTTGTTTTCGTACAAAACGTATCAAACTTATACAAAACAACATTTATGCAATTAATATCCATTAATTCTGCCTATGCACAGAGTGATTATCTCGACCGGGGAACAAATCCGATCTTTAACTTCACTTTAATATTCTTATGAATTTACATCATTTGAAAGATGATTTCAACCGGGGAACAAATCCGGTAACATAATTTATATCTTAAATTCCTTACGAATTTATTAAGCGATATTACTTAGGAAAACAAACAAACTAGTCCGGCCTGGGAGTCGAACCCAAGACCTTCATATCAGTAATTCGACATTTCTTAAAGATTTAACTAAGCATTCTCTTATCAGAGCGTCGTTGCTCGTGACTGCCCCTTTTTTCATAGCAACGTCATCGGTTGATTTAATAAACTGAAACATTTTTATAGGCGCGTCGCCAACAATCTCCCCCCCCGTGCGTTAGCACCATCATTTGGGAGGCGTCGCGGGTACCAGGACTATTATTCTGGATGTAGGTCTCCTCAAGATACCTGTGCTAGTAATGACGTCAACCACTCTGGTGTGACCGTCTGGTCCCGGTAACGTTCTACTAATTTTACCTTTTGGCCACGTATTTCGTGGCAACGAATGATCTATTATCAAAACAATATCGCCTTCTTTAGGTTCCATGAACTTGCCGTTATCACCTGTTCGAGGTATTAACGTAGGCATGTATTCTTTCAGCCATCTTGTCCAAAAATGGTCGGCTAACCTCTGTGCAGCTTTCCAATTGAGTTGACCCGTCAGATGTCGCTCTAAAAATAATCCAGGTGGTCGATCACCACATGAGCGTCCCAGAAGAAAATGATTGGGTGTCAAACCCTCTTCAGGACTATCCATACTGAATGTTACCAGAGGTCTGGAATTTACCGTATGCTCTGCTTCTAAAAGTAACGTATGTAGAACCTCCTCTCGTGGGCTCTTCTCCTTAAGCGTAGCGGTCAACGCAATTTTAATCGATCTTACTAACCTCTCCCAGGCGCCACCCATGTGCGGTGCTCCCGGAGGTATAAATTTCCATTTAATATATTTCTTAAATGACTCGTTTTTCATGCCCTCATAGCATTCTTCGCATGCTTTCAATAATTCTTTATTTGCAGCTTTGAAATTTGTCCCGTTATCGCTGTATATAACGGCTGGTTTTCCTCTTCTGGCGATAAATCGCCTTAACGCCATTATCATTGACGCTGGTGTCAATGAGGCTGCTAATTCCAGATGTACTGCTCTGGTGGTCAGACACGTGAATAAAACGCCCCAACGTTTTTCGTGTCGCCTTCCTATAGTCACACTCATAGGACCAAAATAATCTACAGCTGAGCATGTAAAAGGTGGCTCATGATGAGCTATTCTTTCCAGAGGAATATTTCCTTGTGGCACGTTTTGCGGCTTTGACCTGTATGTCCTGCACCACTGACAATGGTGTGACACACTTCGTACTACATTACGCAAGTTCAAGACGTAAAATTTCTGGTTCACCTCATTCATCACCGTCTGGTGATTGGCGTGTCCAAAATGATGATGAACTTCTCTAATCATCATTTTAACGATTTCGTGTTTACCGTCTAATATGACAGGTTTTCTACTTTCCTCGGTCAAATTAGACTTGAAAGGTAAACGTCCATTTAAACGGAGTAAGTTATCCTCTCCTATTTCCATAGATAATTTACTTAAGCGTGAACTTCTTTCAACGCTTTTGCCTGCTTTCAAACATTTTATTTCCGAATGAAAACACTCGTCTTGAATGAATTTCCAAATTAATATTTCCGCCTTTTTCAAGAGCGCTGTGTCCAACGCGCTATCGGGTCCTTTAACCGACTTTGCTAAAACTTTGTTGGAACACATAACCGACTTTTCGGTTGCGTCGTCGGGTCCTTTAACCGACTTTCTTAAACTCTTGAATTTTTCTACCGCTTGTAAGGTGCGTGTAGTTGCTCCAAGGAATTTCTTAAAGCTGCTAAATCGTCCGTAGTCGGGTAGACTTAACGGTTCTTGCTTTCTTAACGTATTTACGCCCTTTGGCGATTTTTCTTCACCTGTTTCTAAGCTATTTATGGTGTCCACTTGTTTGGGCCATAAATCAGGACTTTTCCTGAGGAATTCAGGTCCTTGAAACCAGCGATGACTTACATCGAAGGTGGAAGGAAAATTTCTAGTGGCGTCGTCTGCCACGTTTTGTGACGTTGGAACCCATCGCCATTCACATGGCTTACTGTGATCTTCGATCTCAGCCAATCGATGAGCAACGAATGGTTTAAAAGCGCGAGGATCCGACTTAATCCACGCTAACACTGTACGTGAGTCTGTCCAAAACACTCTCTCGGACATCTCGTACTTGCTCTCTTCACTAACCGAAGCAGCCAGTCTGCTGCCCATAAGAGCTGCTTGCAATTCAAGCCTTGGAATCGAAATTGGTTTCAATGGCGCTACTCTTGCCTTTGCGGCGATCAGCGTAATCCGCCTTATTCCTTGCTCGTCCGTGGTGACGTAATACACCGCGGCAGCGTATGCTTTTTCACTAGCATCCGTGAAAGTATGTAACTCTCCTTTGCCGATGCCTTCAGCAACGGGTCTAGGTACTTCTAAGTGACCTAATTTCTTCACTTCCGATATCCATTTACAAAATAACACGTGTAACTCGTGTGAAACTTCTTCATCCCAAGAGATGCCTGTCCTCCATACTTGCTGGATCAGCGACTTCCCTTGAATCGTTATGGGTGATGCGAGTCCCAAAGGATCGAAGACTGACATCACAGCGCTAGTTATCTCCCTCTTCGTAGGCGGTCGTAAACCCTCCATCACCTCTTCCGGTGTGCTACGAAGACTTGTGGAAAAAACTTATTATATCCCGTTTGATATTCCAAATCAAACCTAACGTGCGCTCTGTGTGCTCTTTATCTCCAAGCGAAGCACTGTCGCTCTTATATTTATTTTCCATATTACTTAAAACTTCGGGTCGGTTGCTAGCCCATCCCCTCAGTTGGAAAGAAGCATGCTTATGTAATTCATACATATCGTTTACTATCCTTTCGGCCGTCGTCACGTCGGGAAATGCCTGTAGGTAATCATCCATATAAAAATTGCTTTCCGTAGCGGAAGCTGCTTCTGGATAGATATGTGCGTTGTCCTGCGCATTTCTATTCTTTACATATATAGCGATGCATGGTGATGATGCCGCTCCAAATATGAGTGACGTCATTCTATACTCTTCCGGTGGCGCGTCACGATTGTGCCGCCATAAGAATCGAAGGCTATCCCTGTCTTCTTCCCGGATTTTCACTTGCAGGAACATTTCCTTAATGTCTGCCATTACTGCCACGCTTCCTTCTCTGAATCGTAGCAGAACTCCGAACAACGACTTCAATAAGTCCGGTCCGGTCAACAACGCATCGTTAAGACAACGTCCGCCCGTCCTTGCGGCGGCGTCGAAAACTATCCTTATTTTCTTCTTTTGTGGGTGAGTCACTGCGAAGTGAGGGAAGGTACCACGTACGTGGGGAAATGGAAATATGGTTCGCTTTCTCTGCGTAACCGTTAACGATGAGATTTTCAATTTGCTTCTCGTATTCCTTTTTCAACTCGCTATTTTTGTCGAGCTTTTTCTCAATATTAAACAGGCGACTTTCAACCTGTGCCCTATTCGATGGCAAGCACTCATTGTCTGTGCGCCATAACAAAGCAGTCTCGTACCTATTATTAGGTATACGACGTACCGTTTTGTTCAAAATATTTAAAGCTCGTTCTTCTGGGTCGTTCACGGGCTTTCTAGCCGATACTCCCAGAGATTCCAAACTAAAATAATCCTTGATTAATTTATCCATATCTTCCTCCTTCTTGGTGGAAATGTGGTTAACAATCTTGATTGGTTTAATGCCACCCGATATGTGACCATGCAAAACCCACCCCAGTTTGGTGAGCGATGCTACAGGTAGGTTCTTACCTCCCGAAACCAATTCACGAGTAACTATGAGATGCCAATTGTCCTGACCAATCAATATGGTAGGCTTGGACCTCTCATACATCAACTCATCCTTGATCGGTGTCAAATGAGAACACCGTTGCAATAATTCTCGGCTTACCGACTGAGGAGCGAGGTTAAGTGACTTAATTGTTTGTACACTTATCTCTTCTAAGTCGCTCGAATAAATGCCTTTTATTTTAACGTTTAAGCGATACGAACTATCGTCGTTAATTCGCTTACCTCCCACGGCTTCGATACGTAATCCCTCTTTACGTCCGCGAGGCGCTAACTTCTGAGCCATCCACTCCTCTATGAGTGTCATGGTCGATCCCTCATCCAGAAGAGCTGTTGTCCTGACCTTTCCTCTAGGCCCATGCAACTCGACCGGTATGATCTTTAAATATGCACATGCCAGTGCATTTACTGTACTAACAGTTGTAATCTGAGCATCTTTACCCCCCTCGTCCCCCTGTGGCGAGGTATTTTCATTGGGGTATCGGTGTAGCATTCGATGATGTGACATTCTACATCCTTCTACACCACATTTTTTCGCTTTGCACTCTAACCTCCTATGGTTAGGTGACAAACATTGGAAACATACTTTGGCCTTTTTGACGGCTTCCCATTTCTCGCGAATATTCATGTCCTTAAACTTGTAACAACTCACTATAGAGTGCTCCTTGTTGCATATAACACACTTATGTGTTACCCGACTTACAGGCTTGTCCTGGGTTATCATAACCACTTGTCGGTTGTGCCTTTTATTATTTCGGCGTTCTAAACGCTCGCTCATATTACTTCGGCGCATATAGCGCTCGCTCTCGGCACAGCTGCGTACACCTCCCTTTGCAGTGTGTACAGTTTGCTTCCTGAATTCAGGACGCTTCCTTTTTTCAGGCGCATTTTCATTGCTTAAGGACGTTCCAAATTGTTCACTCAATAAATTTAAAAACTTGGCCATCTTCTGTAACTCTGGCTCCAAAGGATATTGAGCTCGATATTCAAACCATTTAAATTTAATCATAGTTCCAAGTTTCTCCACTATGCGGCTCACTAACTCCGGTGAGTATAAATACTGTGGTTGATTCAACGCTTGTATTGTGGCAACCACGTTCGTAATACGACTTGCAAAAGATCCTATATTTCGGCAATCTTCTGCCAATCTTGGCATACGCTTTACATTCTCGATTTCGGCTAGAATGAGCATCTCAACCCTACCGAATCTTCTTTCGAGAGCGTTCATTATTTCTTCAGGTTCACATAAAGTAAATAACAGCGACTTAACCGCCTCTCTAGCGGTGCCCTTTAATGCCCTCCTAAGGCGTGCGACATTTTGCACCCCTGAAAATTGGCCTTTTGTGTCTTCAAACACCGTTTTGAAAATTATCCATTCACCCGGGTCTCCATCGAACACCGGTAATTCCTGGAGGAAATGAAGCTGGGAAGATTTATCTTTACCAGCTATTTTTATTGCACTCACAATCGCTTCGGTCAATTCTGACACCTCACTCGCGTGTGTTTTCTGTGCATTTCCTAGGTTGCGCTCGACCTCCGCCCCTTTGCGGCGTGATCCTTTACACGCTTCCTTATCAGTAATATCGGGTTGTGCTACACTAACCGGCGCGCTCATTATGGTTTGCTGAACCCAACTCCTTACGAAAGGTTCCACCTGAGTATTCCGCTCTTCATCATCCTCACTCGAGTCGATTTCCTCTTCTCGGTTGAGTCGTGCCAACTCCAATTGAGACTTGGCTAAGGCAGCAGCTGCCTGTGCTCGTTCGAGCTCTGAGCGTTCGAATTTAATCCGCGCCTCTAATTCGGCTTTCAGCCTCGCCGATCGCGATGACCTACTACCTCTCTGTGACCCTTTATCACTAGTGTGCCCGATTACTGTCCTTGACGATGCCGCTTCTTCGGTCCTTTGACCTACTTTTTCGACCACCGTTTCACTCCTGGATATAACGGATTGTTGTGCGGTGCTGGCCTGTGTACCACTGGTGTCCGTCCTGTTGCTCGTCGTTGCCATGGACGTCCCTGAGTCCCACGTGCATGTGGACGTGTCTGTGGTGGCTCCACTTGAAGGAGTTGCTCCATTTGACGCAGTAGCTGTGGTCGCTCCAGATGATTCCGCTTCTTTAGCTTTTCTTGAGAGCCCTGTCCTTGTCCTGCTCCCTTCGCTTCTCCCTGTCTGGTCTTGTGCCTTCTTCATCTTGCAGGAAGGTGATTGTTGGCCTACGGTCCCTAACTGTCCCTACAGTCCCTACGGTCCCTACAACCCCTTACCTACAACCCTTCTACACCCCAACCTAACACCACTACCCCTCCCCCCTTTATCTCCCAACCCTACAACCCTACTACCACCCTAACAGCCCTATCAGCCCTATCAATCCTGAACGGGGCCTACCGAGGTGAGCCGTCCAGGGATGGAGTCGTGCAGGAATGGAATGGAGGAAAGGTTTAGGAACTGTCCCGCCAAGGAATATGACGAAACAGTCGAGCGGTAGTGCAAGCGCAGTCTCGCTCGAGAGAACTGCTCCACCCGAAGGTGTTATGCCAGAGCCCAACCGTTTGGCACCGTTAGGTGGTCGGGATGTATGCTGTGCTCGCCGCCCAGTTGCCGGTGACGCCTCGTCCAAGCGCCCTCCTCCGGCCGCGATGCAGTCAGGTGCCCACGCGCACCCTCGCCCGGCAGCAGCAGCGGTGGATGCTTTTTGCACCCTGATGACCCGACGGGAAATGCCGGACACGGTCGTCCGACAGGAAATGCCAGACACGATCGTCTGACAGGAAATGCCAGACACGATCGTCTGACAGGAAATGCCGAGCACGCTTGCCCGACAGGAAAAATGCCAAGCCCTGCTTGGCCACGATGAGTGCCTTCACAAGACACCTGCGCCCGGCTGCGATATGTGCCCCATGCGAGCACACGCCCCAAGCTGCAATCCCGGTTTTCTTTCTTCCGGTAGTTCCAGGTCCAGCCCTTCAGTGCTGCCGTCCTGGTCTTCAGGCCTTTGGTCCTATTGCTTCAGCTCAAACCTCTGGCTTCCTTCGGTTGCTGATCTTCACTCGGCTTCCGAAGGTCTTCTTCTTCCACAACCAGCAGTCCACAGCTGGTTCCTTGATCCAGCTGGCGGGGTTCGGGTGGTCTTCAATCCTGCTCGAAGGACCAATTGAAAAGGAACTCAGGTTCGGGCGTCCTCTTGATCCTGAAAAGGACCAATTGAAAAGGACCTAGCGGATCGGGTACTAAGAAACAGGAATCGAGGCTTCTCTCGATCCGGCCTCCTATCACGCCTACGTTGGGTTCGGGAACAACGTATGTGATCTCCGCAACGGAGTAACACACTAGGGCGATAACCTCTTCCTTTTCAGCAAGTAGGTTCAGACGGGGATTACGGGTCTTCCGAAGTCGTCCCGGTCCCGACGCCTTAATTCTTCGATGTGGACTGTATAATTTAAAGGATCTTGGGAATGAAACAGCAATTATCTTCAAACCGTTCCGTGAGAGAGTAATCACTTTTCCCTATACTGCTGGTTTTTCACTTTTCTTGAACTTTTTCTCGGATTTTCTTATTTATTTCCGAACTATTTCCGAACTTCCCCGAAGGATTCCCGAACTATCTCGAAGGATTCCCGAACTTTCTTGAACCATTCCCGAACGAATTGCAATAAAACCCGTTCACTAAGCTACCCCAGAGCTATACGCGAAAGTGAGCCGCGCCATTCGCGCGCTTGCGCAACTCAATTACATGAATTTGTTCTATTACTCTCTCACGTTTTACTCAATATCTTTATTTATTCAAATCATATACAAATACAATTTATCAATATAGGTAGTACAAAACAATATCTACACCATGATATACATCATATCTTCATATCATAAAAAACCTTTTATTTATTAAACGAAAACTGCCTATTTTACTCACAAGTTCGAAATCGAAATTTCTTAAATATTTAACACAGAAAGTTAAAACAATGTTTCTCACTTGAATTTATACATAAGCTAACCAATACAATAGTTTAATTTACATTTTTTCTATTTATTTCACTATTAAAACACTTTTAAATTTCTTATACAAAACTATCATTATTTCACTTATACACAGGAATTTTCACATGAAAATAACACAGAATTTACCTTTTTAGCACGTACAATTAACCTGAAATATTTTACAAGTAATTTTTACATAAATCACTGAATTACAAACATTTTAAATTTTTACATATTCGGCCTCCTAAGGGCGTGGCCAGCGTGCGTCTATGAACTCACGCTATGTGAACAACTAACTTTGCACGGCTCTCGGCTATCAGAAAAAATTAAATTATGAAATACACCAATTTTGACCATATTAGGCAAATTAAATGCTTTTATACAATTTTCGAACTGTATGAAACTATCTTTAATCAGATAACAATATAAATGAATGTTCTCATTAATCAATCATAACAAATAGGCATTTGTTTTCGTACAAAACGTATCAAACTTATACAAAACAACATTTATGCAATTAATATCCATTAATTCTGCCTATGCACAGAGTGATTATCTCGACCGGGGAACAAATCCGATCTTTAACTTCACTTTAATATTCTTATGAATTTACATCATTTGAAAGATGATTTCAACCGGGGAACAAATCCGGTAACATAATTTATATCTTAAATTCCTTACGAATTTATTAAGCGATATTACTTAGGAAAACAAACAAACTAGTCCGGCCTGGGAGTCGAACCCAAGACCTTCATATCAGTAATTCGACATTTCTTAAAGATTTAACTAAGCATTCTCTTATCAGAGCGTCGTTGCTCGTGACTGCCCCTTTTTTCATAGCAATGTCATCGGTTGATTTAATAAACTGAAACATTTTTATAGGCGCGTCGCCAACAGTGTGTGTATATAATATTTAAAGGAGTGATAGAATTGATAAAACCATCATAGTAACAAGTCATAAAAATAAAAATAAAAGCCATAATTTTATACTTTTTGTTATTTTTATGCATATTAATGTAATATTCATGCATGCATGTATAAATGCCCGAGTATCTAAAAATTTAAAAAACAAATATGAAATATATTACGAATGCACCATATCCATCGTACTTTGTAATTTAGAGTCCTTTTACCGGCGTTCTCAATTAACGTACCGGTAGTACAACAAAGCAATCAACACAATTTATTAGGGTGCAGAATCAAGGAGCATGGCCTAAGGAAATGGTGATTTATTGTATATTTTTTGTTTGGTCAACCAAACGTTTGTTTAAATTTGTTCCGAACAGTTTGTTATATTTACAGATACTCTTATCTCATTAGTTTGACACTGTCAAGTTTTACATCAAAGTAAAGGCTTGATATTTATAAAAAATAGGCGTGGAGAGCTTATTTTTTGTAATATTATTTCTTTGGAAAATGCTTTTTTGTTCAAATCTGGCAGAAATTAGCTCGCTGCAATGGTTCACAGTTAGAATATTTTTTGCGCTATGATTTACAGTAAGTATAAAAAAGGTTTAAAGTCTCAAGAGTGTATTATACTTTTAGCTACTACTTTAAATGAGTGCACTTGTTTATGAACAACATTTTTTTTATATGTACACCGAATCGGAAAGCTTTGAAACGAAGCAAAGCTAAGTCAACAGCGTTGACTTAAAAAGAGTGTTAAAATTGCCAAAATTACCTTTAAGAGAAAATTGACATAAGAACGTATGCAAATTCACTATCAAATTTATCTTCGTAAACGTTGTTCGAGATAGGTGCCACACAAATTTACTGATGAGCAGAAAGACGAAATAAGGACTGACAGCTATCAACTAGATTATCGAAATAGTTACATTAAATAATTTGTCCAATTTTCAGGACTTTGCCAAAATCGTATGTCCAATTTGGTTAATAGATAAAATTTTTTCACACATTATGGAATACAGCAATTGACTATATGTGAGAATTCTATATTATATAATGATCTACGATGCATCATGTTTTATAATGCAAGTGACACCATTTAGTGACTATAGCTATGATTAGGAACATTCATATTTTTTAAATAATTTTAGAGTTATAAACTAGCGTACTACCCACCACAACCGATTATATACCAATTAGCCTATGATTGCCTACAACCAACCTTCAAACCCCGGGAACTAAGACAAATTTACCCTTCAGATCGAAACAGGATGGTTACTGCTTGGTGATAGAAATAGGGTCAGATGATAGTATTGTCTGGGCGGCGGGCCTAAGGGTTCCCGAGTTCGATTCCCAGGTTGAGCCTTGACCCTATTGTGCGAAATGTTATACTAGGAGGAATGTATACGTGATGGCTTCTTATGCCTCAACAAGATTGCGGATGTGGCACGCGGCACCTTGGACAATGCACTCGCTCTTCCAAAATCTATTGCTTGCCAAGGTTAGGAGGGAATTCTACTTGAGCACATTAGGAGAAACAAAATGGGGCGGGTTAACTAATAAACAAAATGCTCAAGTAGGAACAAAATTACGGGAAAACACACTTACCGGGGTGTGATTCTGATGCGGCAGACGACGCTTCGACGACGACGTAACCAAGTATTAAACTAGATGGACCCCTAAAATCGTATGTCAAATACATATTAATAGTATAGAAATATAAAATAATAACTTCATTTAATATAACTTAATAAATAAAACTTATTATAGTTATCAATACGAAATTTTCTAAAACCTCAGAAAGAGTAGTTGCGTTTTATAAATAAGCTTAATTTTACCTTTTAATTAATTTTGTTGCGCGCCTAAGTTGATGTCAGGTACCTGGCACTAGCACCATCTAGTGTCGGGGACCAGAGCAAGGAGGGCTTCCTAGAAAATGTCAATCTTGAACTTTCGACC
Organism: Parnassius apollo; assembly: GCA_907164705.1. Lineage (NCBI taxonomy): Eukaryota > Metazoa > Arthropoda > Insecta > Lepidoptera > Papilionidae > Parnassius > Parnassius apollo. The sequence goes on from CAJQZP010001523.1 coordinate 55,676, forward strand.
GACAGCGCCATCTAGTATCGAACAGAAGAATTAATCTTTCTAATAGCCACACTCGAACTGTCTGCACCTGGTCGGTCGGCGCCTATATTTACTGGAATATTCTGGATTTTTCGGTGTAAAAGGTGTTTTAAAGCCACTGCAAGCCGCGATTGGGATTGGGAAATAAAGTGAATCAGTGTGATTAATTATTAGTGTCTTTTAAGTTTTAATTGGTGTTCGTTGTGTAAATTTTGGTAATTCAATCGGCAGTTTTTATTGTCACAAACCTCAAGCTCGTAACAATATGATGGCCCCGTGGCCCAGTGGCTTAGCAATGAGTTGCAGCGCTAATGACCGCGAGTTCAACTCCCACAAGGAACAATCATTTGTCTGACCTACAAGTCATAGTTTTGGGACTGGATATGCAAATTGCCCCACGATATAGGAAAAAATCCTACTGTGGATGTAACGATTTTATAAATAAAAAGAAAACCGTTTAAAAAAAATAAAAATAGTAAAGTGGTTTTTGATAATAAGGCTTCTGAAGTCGATGCTAAGATATTGTGTACAGATGAAATAATTTCCGACTTCAGAAGCTATTAAAATAATAGTTAAATATTTTATTATTTTAATCATGAATTTGAAATTCATTTTTCATTTTTATTAATAGTTTATGGTCTTAAACTTTCTAGTGGAGTAAAGAACATCAGGAGTTCAAGGTAACAAGTATGTCGTCTTAATAGTTAACGTTAAATCTTTCACCTTTATTTTCCATCTTAAGGTAAAATTTTTCTTCAAATATTATTTTGTGACCCATGAAGTTCTAGCTTACTTCATAAAAACTGGCTAATTATTGGCGAAGATATCACGTTACATAGATTCAAATAATAAAGTCGTTTGCCGAAGGTACTCCTCTTTTGTAGTTGGCTGAGTAGGTGAATTAATAAAGGAGTATTGTTTCTCAGAATTTTAATATAGAAGTCTACAAAACTTTGATTAAATTAAAAGAAGGCATACAAAAAAGATTGTGTATCACTTCTTCTTAGTCAGGATTTTTTATGGTTACATTATGTAACCAAAAAAAAGTGTTAGATATCGTTAAGGCTACAGAAAATACTTACCATACTAAAACTTTCATAAATTAATTATGATAAGTATAAAATTAATTTCATGAAAACCATATTTCCAACCTAAAAACTTGAAATTTTGTTTGTTTAACATTAATATATGCTTATATTCTGCCCCTTTAGAACGAGGTTCTATTGTCTGAAAAAGAAACTCGGCAAACTCTATTTAGTCATTGTAAAGGCCAACTATACAAATAACATAAAGTCAAAGAATGCAGGTGGCATTCCTAACCTGTTTTGTGGCATTTCTTTTGCCGTGCCGAGCCATGGACTCGGTAAGGCTGTAATAATGTTGATTCTGATAATAATGATGATAGAGTATTTTAATTAATAATAAAAAGGAATGGACCCATAGGTAACCAAAGTATCTCCCAAAATGAAATTAAAAAGCTGATTATGGTGTTGCAAACACGAAAAAATTAACTCAACCAGTGAAGAAAAAACAAACTAATACTATACAAAAGCAATATCCCAATTATAACAATAGTAATAATGAAAATGCCAGCCAAGGAAAAACAAATTTGTATTATACAAAAGCAGTATACAAATTATAATGTCAGTAAAAATAAAAATATCAATGATTTTCAAAAAAATAAATTTCAGTTCAAATACCCAAGGCTTAAGTCACTAACATTATTTTCGTGGAACGAAACTAATTCTTGCTTCAAATCTTAGCTAACAATGAATGCTATAAAACATAGTTAAAAGTTTATAACTTTAAACCGACGGTTTTTGTAACTTTTTAGGTGAAGTTTTATGGATAAACCTTGAAAAATTATACAAAGAATCGAATGCATTTATGAATTGGTAAGAAAAAAGTAAAACATTCTTAACAAAAATGTTAAACTTTTTAGCATTTCCCACTAAAAAATCCCACAGGAAAGTGACACATCTCCTCGGATTATTAGAGGTAATCTGTGCACACCTCTCACAATATGAGTCGAAAGCCCAGATTTTTTTATTGGAGAGTGGCCAAAAGAGCATACGGCTCACCTGATGGTAAGTGATTACCACCGCCCATGAACAACTGCAACACCAGTGGTATTGCAGATGTGTTGCCAGCCTTTTAAAAAGGAGTATGCTCTTTTCTTGAAGGTACCTAAGTCGTATCGGTTTGGAAAAATCTCTGGTGGAAGTCTATTCCACAAGGAAGTGGTGCGAGGAAAAAAACTTCTTTTAAATTGCATGGTGGTGGACCGCCAGTCATCTAAATGGTATGGATGGTATAGCGAGTTTTGTTGCGATGTGCAAGGGTGAAATTGTGCTGCACTCTCCGTGTTAGATGCAATAAAACACGCAAAGAGATACAACATCCCTTCGCGGTGCCAGTGAGTCAAGCTGATCGGAAAGAGCTTGGTCACCGACGATTCGAATAGCTCTGTGCTGGATTCGATCAAATGGAAGAAGCTGGCACTAAGGAGCCCCGGCCCAGAGATGGGAACAGTATTCCATGTGAGGCCGAACCTGCGCTTTGTAAAGTTGCAGGTGGTGCGCCGGCATGAAATACCCTCTGTTGTCCTGTCCTCCAAGTCCTCTGTCTTCAAAGTGATCATGAAACTGCATGTCACTCGAAATATCGACGTCGATGATTCCGATACCGGCTGAGGCATCAAGGGTGGTGGCTTAAAAGTGAGAAGATACGACGAAGGGGCTTTTTTTAGCGGTAAATGCGCAAACTTGTGTCTTCTGGGGATTAAACTGGACTAGATTTAGTCGACCCCCAGTTCGAGACTTTGTTCAAATAATTTCGACTTCAGACACAAGTTTGTCCCGGTACTCTGCGACGTTTTCTTGAGAAATATTAGGACGGCCGGTGCATAAAGTATCACCAGTGCTGTCGTCTACATAGCAATGAATATTACTGGTTTGCAACATGTCATTGATATGCAAAAAAAACTGCGTTGGTGATAGCACCCAGCCTTGAAGAACACCGGCGTTAATGGGCTTGTAATAGGAGCATACAAAGTCGACTACGGCCTTGATGCTCTGATCATTAAGAAAACTGGTGGTCCAATTGCACAATATCTCGGGAAGCCCATAAGAAGGCAGCTTCGTAAGAAGCGCATTTAAGCCAAACCAGATCGAAGGCCTTCGTTCGCTATGTCCAAACTAACGGCCAACGCTCTTGGACTCTACTGCCTCCGTCCATTTATGAGTTAAGTAACCCAGAAGCTCACCCGCCGAGCGACCGTGACGGAAACCGTACTAACGGTCACTAATCAGCTGGTGATCTGGAATGGATAGGGTATATCTCGAAATTGGTCCCATATAAATTTGAAAAAAATATTTTCCCTAAGGATGGAAAAAAATGGTTGATTTATTTTAAAGAGTAGTCCGATTTTGGTAATTCTTTTTATTGGATAGGGTATAACATAAAATTAGTCCCATATAAATTTGAATATAAAATTACCTTAAGGGCTTGAAAATGAGGGTGATTTATTACAGAGTAGTCCGATTTTGATAATTCTTTTTTTATTGGAAAGAGTATACTTAGAAATTGGTCCAATATAAATTTAGAATATTTTTTTACTCTAACTGTGGGAAAAAAGAGGTGATTTATTGTTTACTCACTGATTTTATTGCTGAGTTGTGTATTACAACATTACATAATCATTACATTACATAACAAAAAATAAAACATCACAATGAATGAGGTTTAGGCCTGTCAGTCTCTCTATAATAGATAAAGAAATACCCTCAAGTGTTTTACTCTACTCAGTGCCACATATGCCTGCCCTTTGACGAACACTTTTTTTCCGAGGTTGATTACAGATTTAAACAAATAAAAGCTAAAGTAGGATTATATAACAGTTAATAGCTAAAGTAAAGTAAGTAGCTATTTTAAAAATAAAAAATACGCATTTATTAATTAGTAGTTGATAGTCACAAATAATTATAAAATAAAAAACGGCCGTAAAACTGAAAAGCTAAAAATAATAAACATTTTTTAACTTAATAACTAAGTTCTTAAACTAATATAAGTGTACCTATGTATATATTATTGTAATTATATTGAGTTTTTAATTAACCTTAATAACTAATTTCTTAAACTAATGCAATTATACCTAAGTAATTTTAAGTCGGTTCCAAGCAATTAGTTAACGAAGAACACTAAATTACCTTAGATTTAGAGAAATAACCAAATCAATTTAACAATGCAACATGAAATCTTCAGCAATAAACGTTAACATTTCAAAAAATACGCTCTCCGCAAGACCACTCGCAACAACGTGTGCCCTCACGTGTGTACCCGTTCGAGTTGCTATCTCACTGACATTCACTTCATGAAAGCATGGCATTTTCCGGAGAAGGGGCGTGTCGTGCCGCGCATCACGCTTTACGTAATTATATAATTTGCTTGTTTGACGCGGACTCAAAATTACTTAGTCATAATTGCATTGGTTTAATAACTTAGTTATTAAGGTAAAAGGAAAAGGTTTATTATTTTTTTCTTTTCGGTATTTCCGTGGTTTATTTTTTTTTTCGGTAAAAAGTTTTTATCTACTGAAAATATGCGAAATGAAGCAAGAAATTACCGTAAAAATGTACAGTAGAGTAATCGTTGCATATGCATAAAATTTCTTGATTGGGACTATTTTACAAAGTATTTTATTGTACTATCTTTATAAAGCAAATTTTTAGCGCAAAGTATTTATAATGATCATTAGTAAATATGGGAAACAATTTTGAAAAGAAATAAGGGAAGTGAAAAAAATATTTATCAGCCTTTTAAAAGTCTTTTACTTCATTTTACAAATGTTATTTATAACGTTAGCAATATTAACTTAATTTTTAATAAAGTATTCCAAAAAAGTATTGTTGTTAAATCCCAATTTTGTATTACGAAGTCAAGTCAGCTGAAATGTAAGATTTGATTTTAATTGTTCACATCTAATTGGGTATCCAATTGCTTTATTTTGTAGAGTAATTCAGGTAGAATTACGTCCAAGCGATTTCATTTTATAAAATGTTCACTGATATTATGTAATAAGTTAATATTTATATTTGTAATACATGTTATTGAATATTTAATGTCATCCAGACTGCATTTTGGTTACGATGGCAAGACAGGATTATAATGATATTAGGCACAAGCACAAGTGCACACTCTATGTCCTCACTGTATGACAGAAACCGTAACTTAAATTAACGTTCTTTACTTGGTAGAGTCACGCTGCAGCTATATTACGGCTGTATAGGTCGGCTTGATCGAGGAAATACCACGCTCTCATAAAATACGAGCTTATAATAACAGCTCAAAGCTGCTGTTTTATGTATGGTGAGAGTAGAGAACTGGAGATCCTTTTTACTAGGAACGAGGAATTCCATCTTAGTCCTCAGGGATGACAACGCATCTACATTGCGATTCTTAATCGAGGATAAATGTAGATGTATATGGGCCTTGTTTTTCACCCTAATACTATATAAAAATTATAAAAAAGCATAATAATATTAATGTCCTCTAGACCGAATTTCGGTCTCTGCGGCCAATCTCAACAGAGACCAGCTATCTGCGCAGGACGGAATTGTGGTGCTCAAACGTGAGTGCAAGTGTAGGTGCATTCTATTACCATACCCTCATCTCACAGTGAGATGATAATCTGATACGACCGGAGAGAGATCCCGTGGGACTAACGGTTTTACGAGGTCTTCGAGGCATGGAAATGATATACCGCCGATTTTCTGACGCTAGTCTGCTACTGGAAATTTTGTGACAGAAAAACGCAACTAATGACTTCGGAGATTTGGTTCTAGGACCTGAAGATAAGTATTCACGCTCATGACCACTATACTAACGAGCAGTCAAAAGCAATATTAACGTTGTTTTAAAAACCTACATCATACAATGGTCTTAATGATACTTATAAGTAAAAACATTACGAAGAGGGTAATAAAAAGGGGCTTTTAAAGGTAAATGTTTACCTCAGCAAAAGTACGTACCATATTGTTATCAAGATAATATGACGTTACGATGTAAATGGACAGTTAAAGTGCGTCGTGCCCCACTTGGCCATTCTTAACAAAGGTTTTTTACATTTTCAAATGATATTTTATTTGCAACCGACGTTGTATTTTTTACAAACTCATAACTTTTGGTTCAAAATAGTAAGATAAGTTTATCCCTTGAAACGAATAGTTTTGTTTAATTTAAAACCGCATCATTTTATATATTATATTAGGTTTAGCCGGCTGCTTCTAGGTGCAGTCAATTGTGTTTCGTTAAACTTAGACGTATTCGGTTCATTTATATGTGATAAGCTCTTTTGTGTTTTTTTTTTTGAATTTAGCAGAAGTAGTCATTTTAAGTGGTTATTTATGTAGTTTTTTTAATTACTATTCGAACTCAACCCCCACAACTCCATTCCCTTCCCATTCGTAACTCTGAAAGTTTTTTTATAGAGGCAATTATAAACATAAATTTCGATAAGATAAACATTCCGAAACACCTGAAACAATTATTTGATCATACATATACTTTTTCCGTGCAGAATTCGATCCCTCATCCCTCAGTGTCACAGTGGCCCATACACTGCCGCCGCCTCTCTAGACTTACTATATGAAGCCTCGGGTTCTCTGCACTTACTATACGAAACACAGAAGTATTCCGCTACTATTTTACGCTGGTATTGAATTTTCGCGAAATTCGCTGCATAATGAAGGAGTTCAAAATATTTCAAATTTATCGTAAAACTATTTATTTCTCTCCTTTCATCTTTTTTACCCTTTACAGCAACTTCACTGCCAGAAATCTCTTATTACTAGCTGTATGAAGAAGCTCAAAATTATGTCAACCTGCCAACGTCAATCACACTGGACAGGATATTTGAAGCGGAACTAGAGTAAAAAAATGGCAATGGACTGGTCATATAGCTCGAAGAACCGACAACCGATGGAGAAGAAATGTCACCACTGACAGATTTGTATTGGCAAGCACATAATTGGATGATAACGGACTATATGGAGTGATAATGGACTTGTGACAGGCTGTAATGGGATAGTAATAGCGAATAATTTAAAACAATAAATCATTATCAAAAACTATCCACAAGTTTCCAATTTAATTTTGTTTTATATTTTTGTTAAAAGTTTCAATTGTTTTATAAAACTCCATTAGATAATTATAATAATTATTATTTTTCATTGAACACAGAATTAATTTACAATTTAAAGATGCCCTGACTCCTGAACAAGTTTATCCTGTATGTAAGGAGGCAGTTTCCCTCCCTTTCGATTATTTTATTTTCCGTGTACAATACAGACTCTAAGCATGGAACAAAAAAATGTAACTTTTAACTTCAAAACTTTGAGTGGTTAAAGTGTCTTCATTTATTACTCCATTTTGAGAAGTTACGGGTGGCACGCGTAATAGCATCGTAATAAAAATGGCACGACGCCAGCTCTAAATAAATGGCGACTTTGAGTCACAGAAGATTCTAAAATTACTTTCCTTGCAAAGTACAGGAATTTTACAAACTTTTTTGGAAATGTTAAAAACGGAAGAACCATTCACGAACAAAAACTTACACTGTAGTTCTGTACACGTACAACTCTAATGTGGCTGCAGCACGAATGTGTCACCTTGACCGTTGAAGAAACACTCTCTCACAGAACTCCATTTAAAACAGCAGAATAATTCTGCTGGGTATCGTTGTGCGTAAGCAAATTGAACTAGATACTCTTTTTACTTCATTGTCAGTACAATGTATTTTATTCCTTAGGGTGCATCTGTATTTTACCTCTTAATCAAAAAAAAAATGTGGATGTCTATAGGCCACAGCATCTACGTACCATCAGGTGTATCCTGTACCCGCTTTTTACTCATATTTATTTAAAAAAAACTTGTATTCAGTTCATACGCTGTACAAGTGAAACCCTCAGAAAAAAGATTCGTGATAAAATGAAACACTGTAAACTGTATTCTGTCTCGTTCTTTTACAGGCTAATCCCTATGTATTTTTTTATATGATAGGGTGACAATACACATCTACATTTGTCCTCGATTGCAAATTAAAATGCAGATGGGTTGTCAACCATGACTAAGATGCAATGCCTCGTTTCCAGTAAAAAGGGTCTCTGGTTCTCTACACTCACCATACGAAACACAGCAGCATTAAGCTACTATTTGACGCTGGTATTCTGTGAGAGCCTGGTCCTTCCCGGTCGAGCCGACCCATTGACGCTACAACTATACTACTAATATAACTGCAGCATGGCTATACCACGTATAAATGATTTACAAGCTTGCCTCTTTTTAGTTCGCTTTTACGTTTATCGAATATCAAATCACGTTATCGATATCAAGTTATCACTTCAAAAAATATTTATATTCTGTGATATTTTGACGTCATATAATATTTATATTACTCTCTCAAGAAAGTACCTAGAAGAGATTAATAATACACAAAATTTTAGTTATCCAAATTTATTTTATCGTCTTCAAAGTATGCTCTTTATGCACTTTCTCCAACGAATAATCCAATAAACAAAACATTTTTAAACACTTTTTCCAGAATTGAGTTCAAAATCTCTTTTATGTCTTCTTCCGATAGAACACGGGTGCCACGAAGTGGTAATTTGAGTTAAGGAAAAAGAAAGAAGTCGGCTAGAGGCATATCTGGTGAATAAGTTGGTTGCTCGATGGTATTTCGTGCGTTTTTGGTCAAAAATTCGTTCACAATGATGACCTTGTACAAAGGCGCATTATCGTTGTGCAAAATCAAAGAATTTCCTCATAATTAATATTCTTTATTACTGTTTGACCTCCCGGCAAGAATTCCGAGTGCACAACACCACCATAGTTAACAAAACGGTAACTTTTGAGCAACTTTGGCGTGTTTTGTTTTTTTTTTTGGTTTCGGTTCTGTTGGAAGGCGCCACTTCGAAATTTGTTCACTAGTATACATGAAAACATGACTAGATTACATATCTCGTCTTCGGTAAGAATACATTTCATGTATATTGAGTCGGAATCGACTCGTTCTAGCATGTCCTCAGAGACTCTTATACGATTGAAGGTTCGGAAAAAATTGAGGTCTTTTGGCACTAGCCGAGCGACAACGTGTTTCATACCCAAGTGATTATTAAAAATGGTACGGATCGACTCGTGAGATACAGAAAATTTGACGGCTATCTCTCTCAAACTTGAGTGAGGATGTTCAGTCACTATTTCCTTCACTTATGCGATGTTTACTTCAGTTGCAGACGTGAGATAGAGACATAGAAAATTTATTTTCTTAAAAACATGGTACATAGGACCACAAAGAAGCTGGCTTGGAAGTATAACCGCTCAGATAAATGAATAAGTGAACTAAATTGCTCACTAATTGCTCAATTCAAATCCGCATTTGCTCACACTATTAATGAATTATTTTATTAGTTATTAATAATTAAAAATACAAAATATTTTTTCCCTATTATACTTAAAACCAATGAACTTTTCTAAAAACGAATAAATACCATTAATTGCTCAAGAAATGCTTAATTCAAAACCATATTTGATCACACTATTAATTCATTATTTAATTAAAAATTAATAATTAAAAGTACAATTTTTTTCCATAACCGATCAGAATATTGAATAGGTGCACAAAATTGCTCACTAATTGCTCATTTCAAATCTGCAATTGCTCACAATATTTATCAATTATTATATTAGTTATTAATAATTAAAAATACAAAATTGTTGTTGCCTTAAAACCAAAGAACTTTATTTTAAATGAATAAGTACTCCTAATTGCTTACAAAATGCCTAACCGTAATACGCAATTGCTCAAACTATTTACTAATTATTTAATTAGTATTTAATAATTAAAAGTAAAAAAAATTTTTCCCTAACCGATCATAATATTTATTAGCTGCACAAAATTGCTCACTAATTGCTCATTTCAAATCTGCAATTGCTCATAATATTTATCAATTATTTTATTAGTAATTAATAATTAAAAATACAAAATTCTTATTGCCTCTAAACCAAAGAACTTTTTTAAAAATGAATGAATGACATGAATTTTGTGACCAATTATGTGTACCTAACACTTAATTGGTTACAAAATGCCTAACTGCAATCGGCAATTGCTCATAATAATTATTAATTATTTAATTAGTAATTAAAAGTGCATTGTTTTTCATTGCCGCACAGATTAATGAATAAGTGCTCAAAATTGCTCACTAATTGCTCATTTCAAATCCGCAATCGCTGGCACTATCAATGAATGTTAGGCATTTTCTGAGTAATTAGGTATACTTATTCATTTTTTAAAAAGTTCTTTGGTTTTAAGGCAATAACAATTTTGTATTTTTAATTATTAATAACTAATAAAATAATTGATAAATATTGTAGGCAATTGCAGATTTGAAATGAGCAATTTTTGAGCAATTTTGTGCACCTATTCAATATTATGTCAGGTTAAGGATTTTTTTTACTTTTAAATATGAATTACTAATTAATTAATTATTAAATACTTTGAGAAATTGCGTATTACGGTTAGGCATTTTGTGAGCAATTAGGAGTACTTATTCATGTTTGAAAAAGTTCTTATTAATAACTAATAAAATAATTGATAAATATTGTGAGCAATTGCAGATTTGAAATGAGCAATTAGTGAGCAATTTTGTGCACATATTCAATATTATGTTCGGTTAAGGATTTTTTTTTTAATTTTAATTATGAATTACTAATTGAATAATTAGTAAATAGTTTGAGCAATTGCGTATTTTGGTTAGACATTTTGTGAGCAATTAGAAGTACTTAATCATTTTTAAATAATTTCTTTGGTAAAAACTATTATTTACGGATTTTTTTTTTCGCGTTTAATTACTTTAATTTATTTTTATTATTATCCCGACGTTTCGGGTGCTTTACAGCGCCCATGGTCACGGGGGGGACTGAGATGGTGAATCTCACCATCATCCTTCACAGTTAGCTACCGTGGGTAAATCTTTGTTTCAGAGAGCACGAGGGATCTGTGACAGAAAACATCTGGCCGCGGAGCTTCAGCACGTCAAGCAAGTATTGCAAGACAACAAGCTTCGGGTCCCGCGCCTACGTCACAGTGAACGAGTGAAGCCGGCCACAGTCGAGCGCGCGCCTGCTCTACTACCATATGTTAGAGGAGTCACGGACAAGATTGGCTACATCTTGAAGCGAGCGTCCATTAAGACATACTACAAGCCGCTGAAGAAGATTAGTCAATTTTTACCATCCATCAAATGTAATATTCCTCTACAAGATGCAGGTGTGTACAAGCTAGATTGTGAATGTGGTCTCTCTTACATAGGTCAAACAAAGAGATCTATAAAAACCCGCGTGAAGGAACATATAGCTGATGTGAAGCACCGACGCTCCGGGAAGTCTGCAGTCTGCGAACATGTTCAAGATCGTCCCCACCATTACATTAGATTTGATAAACCACAAATTCTCGCAAAAGAACACCGATTCCTACCAAGGATGATACGCGAGGCTATTGAAATTAAAAAACATCCAAATTTCAATAGAGAAGATGGTTGGGTGCTACCATCTGCTTGGGATCCTATAATTAACAAAATTAAACCCAAACCCAAGCATACCACTGCAAGACTTCATGATACTATAAGCTCGTTTTGCGTAAATCGGACCAAAAATTAATATTAAAAAACTGAAGGTAGCCGGACTAACTATGACATTGGGACGTCAAACATCTCAGTCCCCCCGTGACCATGGGCGCTGTAAAGCACCCGAAACGTCGGGATAATAATAAAAATAAATTAAAGTAATTAAACGCGAAAAAAAAAATCCGTAAATAATAGTTTTATTCAATGTGTAGTGTTCGCGTAAATTTAAGAAATCATTAATTTCTTTGGTTTTATGGCAATAAGAATTTTGTATTTTTAATTATTAATAACTATTTCAATAAATGATAAATTGTATGAGCAACTGCAGATTTGAAATGAGCAATTAGTGAGAAATTTTGTGCACCTATTCAATATTATGTTTGGTTAAGGATTTTTTTAAAAATTTAATTAGAATTACTTATTAAATAATTAGTAAATAGTTTGAGCATTTGCGTATTACGGTTAGCCATTTTGTGAGCAATTAAGAGTACTTATTCATTTTTGAAAAAATTCTTTGGTTTTAAGGCAATAACAATTTTGTATTTTTAATTATTAATAACTATTAAAATAAATGATAAATTGTGTGAGCAATTGCAGATTTGAAATTAGCAATTAGTGAGTAATTTCGTGCACATATTCAATATTATGTTCGGATAAGGAATTTTTTTTTACTTTTAATTATGAATTACTAATTAATTAATTATTAAATAGTTTGAGCAATTGCGTATTACGGTTAGGCATTTTGTGCGCAATTAGGAGTACTTATTCATGTTTGAAAAAGTTCTTTGGTTTTAAGGCAATAACAATTTTGTATTTTTAATTATTAATAACTAATAAAATAATTGATAAATATTGTCAGCAATTGCAGATTTGAAATGAGCAATTAGTGAGCAATTTTGTGCACCTATTCAATATTCTGATCGGTTATGGAAAAAAAATTGTACTTTTAATTATTAATTTTTAATTAAATAATGAATTAATAGTGTGATCAAATATGGTTTTGAATTAAGCATTTCCTGAGCAATTAATCTTATTTATTCGTTTTTAGAAAAGTTCATTGGTTTTAAGTATAATAGGAAAAAAATATTTTGTATTTTTAATTATTAATAACTAATAAAATAATTCATTAATAGTGTGAGCAAATGCGGATTTGAATTGAGCAATTAGTGAGCAATTTAGTGCACTTATTCATTTATCTGAGCGGTTATACTTCCAAGCCAGCTTCTTTGTGGTGTACATAGGATGGTCAATGATATGGAACTGACATGTTGATGGCCTACCCAAGCGAGGCAAATCTTTCATCGCATCTCGACCGCTGTTGAACGCTTTGTAACACTCATGAGCACGTGTTTTTGATAATATTGATTTATTCTAAGCCTTTTGTAACATTTTCATTGACTTCAGACATGAAATCCCATCAGCGATGCAAAATTTAAGACAAGCTCTTCGTTCGATGTTTTTGCCCATTGTCGTATTCGAAAGACTATGTAATATAACTAAAACAGCACTGTATTTAATCTATATAACATATGTAGCTCAAACTCCGTGATATAATGGAAAACAATTGTGCCAATCTAACAACAACAAAAAAATGAAGTTTTAACCATATATAAATCTTCCATTCGCGATTTTTTTTGACCGAATGTATAATATTCTACTAAACTACAAAATAACTAAAGAGATTGCTTCGTCTTATGTAATGCGTACAGAAAAGGAATGGAATAGTTTTCCAGAATCTGTCCTGCCATTCGATTACAATGTGGGTATCTCAAAGTAAGGTCAGTGGGCACAGAAATCGTAATAAGATTGTCCTATTATTACTATTTCTGTGTCAGTGAGTTTTACCTTCTTCGGCTGAAAAGTAAAACAAATACATGTTACATACATTATCTGTAATATTTTTTTTATTTTTTCTTATAAATATTATGATATGAATTTGCTTTTTAATTAAATATATTTTATATGCATGTTTATTATTTTAATAACATTGAAATATATACCATGTTCATCATCATCATCATTACAGCCCTTTACAAGTCCACTGCTGAACATAGGCCTCCCCCAAGGTATGCCACAAAGCACGTTCCTGAGTCAACTGCATCCATCGAATTCCTGCATGTCTTACCAGGTCGTCACTCCATCTGGTGGGGGGGTCGCCCTACACTTCGTCTACCGGTACGAGGCTGCCACTCGAGAACCTTTTTTCCCCAACCGTTCTCGGTTCTTCGAACTATATCGCCGGCCCATTGCCACTTCAGCTTACTAATCCGTTGGGCTATGTCGGTCACTCTGGTACCATATTAATAAACTTTAATTAAAAGAAATAAAATTAAAAACTTTAATTATCATAGAGTCCAATTCCCCGTGGTATCATTCCAAGAAAATCAGCTGCGTTTCCTCGCTTAATGGCTATACTTGGCCTCTGAGCGATAAAACAACTGCCCTCTTATTACCAGCAGTGACGTCCAGACAGTTTAGAAATTTCACATGGATGTATACAATATGTAACGTAATTAACGCACATCCTCAGACACCCCAATTAGTATATTATGTTATAATCGTAATACATACTCTGAATTTTTAGTTAAACATTTTTTGCACTGATTATTTATCAAATTAGTTATACTAATTCCGGAAGAATGTTGTGGTCACAGTACAAATCCACGAACGCAAAGACTTTAAGGTGCTTGAAATAAAGTTCATTTTTCTTTATTTTTATTGAATGACAGAATTAGTAATAATACAAATGAAACTACACTCTTAAAAGTCTTATTGCCTTAAGTTAAAGTCCATTTCAGTTTGTTTTGACTGTACAGATTTAGTGTGACTGTATTTTACGTAGTTTTAAAAAATTCGTTCTTTTGCTGATATTAAGGTAGTAAAACAAGTATATTACGCATTATGTCAGTCAATACTCACCTATTATATAACCTCATGGGGTGGAGCATCTAAAACTACATTGCTACCACTGGAACGCGCTCAAAGAGCTGTATTAAAAGTTGCAAAATTATTATTTTTTCCTATTCTATTTCCATCCCATCTCTTATACATATCCTATAATGTCCTCTCAGTGCGCCAGTTATTCGTTATGAGTACGTTACTAAAACAGCACTTAAAATTGCCCTACAGAAGAGAGGTCACTGATAAAAGACGCAAAGGTAAAGTAATTGAAAAGGAGAAGTAGGATCAAAACATAGTGTTAAATACAAGTAGTTCTTTAACTGTGTCGTAATGTAGCGAACATTATATTCCCAATTTACTCAAAGCTCTCTATTAGAAGTGGACTTTATAGGCTGTCATCCCAACGATGGTTTAATTAGTTTCATCTTTGGTACCGTCCCCACGACATTAAGGTGACATTTTCTTGCTCTTGTCGCTACTTAAATATCACATTTCGTAGTCCTTAATGAAAGGTAATGAACAGTAGAACGATAAGTTTATATAAGTATCCTAAACGGAATTAAAAGTTGAATTTGTTCAATTGTTTATTAATTTATATTTTTTATTTTTTATTATTTGAAAAAAGAGACAAGCTTGTAAATCCACAGAATTTAACCTATAAGAGAACAAGACAGAATACAATGTTTCATTTTATCTCGATATCTTTTTCTGAGGGATTCACGTGTATAGCGTGTGAACTGTATACATGTTTTTTTTTTAAATAAAATAAGTCTAAAAAGCGGGCACACAATACACCTGATGGTACGTTTATGTTGCGGCCTAGAGACATCTACATTTTCCTCGATTAAGAGGTAAAATATAGATGCACCCTAAGGATAAAATAGATTGCCTAATGATAATGAAGTAAAAAGAGACTCTAGTTCTATTCACTTACGCACAACGATACTCAGCAGCATTATTCTGCTGTTTTAAATGGAGTTCTGTGAGAGAGTGTTTCTTCTTTGGTTATGCTTACACATTCGTGCTGCAGCCACATTAGAGTTGTAGCGTGTTGTAATCTAGAAAACTATAAAAATAATTTTGTAAGCTAAAACATTTAGTTCGTGAATGGGTCTATCGTTTTTAATATTTCACAATAGATTTGTGAAATTCCTGCACTTTGCAAGGAAAGTAATTTTAGAACCTCCTGTGATTCAAAGTCGCCATTTATTTAGAGCTGGCGTCGTGCCATTTTTACTGCGACGCTATTACACGTGACACCCGTAACTTCTCAAAACGAAGTAATAAATGAAGACACTTTGTCCAATCAAATTTTTGAAGTATAATGTTGCATTATTTTACGCACGCACACTTTTGTATTTTTTTGTATTGTGTTGAGAGTCTGTATTGTACACGGGTAATAAGATATCCGAATGGGGAAAATGCCTCCTAACATACTGGGGAACCTAATTTAGGATGACTCCAAGTTCTCCTCGTGACTGCCCTGACGGGCATCTATGAATTTTATGTTAATTCTGTGTTCAATAAATTATAATTATCCTATGGAGTTATTAAAAAAATACTTCGCGGTATAAATTGGAAAATTGTGGATAGATTGATAAAGATTTATTGTTTTAAATTATTCATTATTACTATCCCATTACAGACTGTCACAAGTCCATTGTCACTCCATCTAACACGTTATCACCCAATGATGTGCTTGCCAATACAATTCTGTCAGTGGAGACATGTTTTCTCAATCGGTTTTCGGTTCTTCGAGCTATACGACCGGTCCATTGCCATGTCAGCCTATCGATCAGTTGGGCTATGTCAGTTATTCTAGTTATGCTGCGAATATCCTGTCCCATGATGGACATTGGCAATTTGACATGATTTTAAGCTTCTTCGTACAGCTAGCAACGAACGAACGCTATTGCCTCTCCATGCACGATTAGAGATCATGCGCAGAACGTTTTACACATTTTCAGAGACTTGGAGATGATTTATCTTCTTCTTAACTACTGGCTGCTACTGAGAATTTCTTGATAGAAAAACCCAAAAACTGATTTAACTCGACTAAAGATCAGCAGTCGCGCTTACGGACCCTATACCAACAAAACAATTAAAAATAATATTAACGTTGTATTTAAAGGAACATATTATGTAACATAGTTTACACTATACTGATAATCGTGACAAGTACCTAAGAGAGTTAAATATTTGGGATCGAGAAAGTCAGCCATATTTATCACGTTAAGTGAGGCGCAGTCTTTCCCGCCTTTTACAGAAACCAAGTGTGTTTAATTATTAGTATGTTTCAAGTTTTAAATTGGTGTTCGGCAATTATAGTATCAGTTTTGGATATTTATTTGGCAGTTTTTACTGTCGCGAACCCTAAGCTCGTAATACTATATATTGTGACCTTTATTATAATATAGCTTAATATTAAAATTTCATCAAATTAAATATAATACAATATTAACGGGATATATTAAAATTACTAACTGCGAACTACGACCCTGTTGTTTCTTATTTATTTATTGCAGATTTACTAAAGACCAAAGTTTAAAAAATATAGGAAAGTATTTCAATAGAAGTTTTCACGGATCTTATCACGTATATTATCTTTTTAATATTCTATATAAGATATAAGAAAAAATATAACGACATTATTTGTGTAGTTTATTCTTCTTATGAATAAAATTGTTCTCGTTGGTAAATATTTGATCAAAATCTCGCCAGACCAAGAACTTTTTCTCTTTTTTTGTCTTCTGTTGTTTGTTTCAACTCAGAATTACGTAATTAGTAATTAATAACGTAAGACGAATTGAGTAGTCCATATTTATTATTCTATTTCAAAAACATTTTATTAACCGAAGTTTATGTGATAAGGAAAAAGTAATCTACCCACTTATTTAATTTTCTTGATTGCGGTAAATTGTTTTTTTGTTTTTGTTTTTCTATTTGTTATGTATTTAATGGGGAGGACTTAGCAGCTGTAACACAGTTCTGTGACCTAGCACGGTTGCTAAAGATACCTTAATATATTATTGAGTTAGATTACGTCTTGTCAATGTAATTTAATAGGTTTTATATGTAAAGTATGTTTGGATTCAATAAATATGATTATTATTATTACTATGAACGTGGACAAGTATTTTTTTTTTATTTATTTATTTTTTATTTTATTTATTTATTGATCTCTTCACAACTTCTTACTGGCTAGTTAACAATAACAATGTAGTAAGGACCTAACGTTGTGAGAGACTGGTGCCTATGATAGGTTTTATAATAAAACCTGAGTTACAGGTCACCAGGCCCCCCCTCGCGGATAGGTTACATATACTACAAGGTACAATACAGAAAGGAAATACATCATATAAGAGTTATAAAAAGTTACATAATAGGCGAATTGTAAAATTATATACTGGATGTTTTTTTGTGTGTGTGTGTGTGTGTGTGTGTGTGTGTGTGTGTGTGTGTGTGTGTGTGTGTGTGTGTGTGTGTGTGTGTGTGTGTGTGTGTGTGCGTGTGTGCTAATGAAGCAATCCTGATGCTGGAGTATCGTTATTAGCGGTTTTAGAAATTGTTATATGAGTAATTTACTCGTTTGAGAAAATTTAAATTATTAATGTTGGATTAAAAGAAGATTCTCAGTATCTTGGTAATTAAGGGTTTTTAAGAATTTTGTCAATGTTATTTTACAACTAGATTTGGTTTTGGGATATATGTTTAAATTTTTGTTTAGTTTGTTATAAAGAAAGGGTCCCATGAAGCAGAAAAACTTACGTGAAAGAGCTGAGTTGAAAGTTTGAGTTTTGCAAATTATATCTTTGCGGCGCTTATCCTTAAGAAAATCCGGGTTATAATGTAGATGAGAATGCTGTCTAAGTACGATATGCAGGATGAAGGTTTGTCTAACCGTTAGTACATCCCATTTTTTATACAGCTCGTCTGTAGGAAAACGGAAAGGGAGACCGGCACCTGCTTTGAGAATTGCACGCTGTGCTCTCTCTACTTCTATAAGATATGTTTTGGCACCTCCTCCCCATGATGTTATACAATATTCAATCAGAGACTGACATAAAGCGAAGTAAACTATCATTATAACACGGCGTTCTGCTATATGTTTTAAGGTTCTGAATATAAATATGAGTTTTCGCAGACGGGATACTAAAGCTTCAAAGTGGGGTTTGAACGTTAAAGTCTGATCAATCAAAATACCAAGATATTTGATTTTATCGGTTCTTTCAACTAAGGGGCAGTGACATCCGGGAAGTCTAAGACCACAGGTGTGGGCTGTGATTGTCAAAGATAGAGGTGGAAGAAGGTTAGCTCTATGACCAAATGCAATGTACTTTGTTTTATCAACATTCAGTGTTAAGACATTGTAACTAAGCCATTCACAGACCCTATTTAATCCCATCTGAGCGTTCTCAAAAACATTATGCCAGGAATCATCGGCAAAGAAAAGGGCAGTATCATCAGCATAGGTGATTATTTTTCCTTTAGAGAGCTGAAGTTGGCATAGGTCATTGATATATACCAAAAAAAGTGTCGGACCGAGAATACTGCCTTGTGGCACACCAAATTTGATAGGTAACTCATCACTTAATGTATAATGATCTAAACGGACCCGCTGTCTTCTATCGGTCAAATAATCTTCTATCAGTTTTAATGGAATACCCCTTACACCAGCCCTTTCTAGTTTTTTTACGAGGTGAGGGATAGAGACTGTGTCAAAAGCTTTAGACAAGTCAAGGAACACTGTTAAACACTTGTTTTTTCTATCTAAATTAAGTATAGTCGTGTTAATAAGATCATGAACAGCATCATTAGTAGTCTTACCGCGTCGGAAACCAAATTGACTGGGTGAAATTAAGTTATTTGACTCCAAAAAGCTAACCAACCTTTGATTGACTAGTCGCTCCAAAATTTTTGATAAGGTTGGTAAAATAGAGATCGGCCGATAATTAACGACCGAGTTCTTATCACCTCCCTTGAAGATGGGTGTGATAAGGGCTATCTTAAATGCACTAGGAAATACACCGGTTTCTAAGGCCAGGTTGCATATTCGTAAAATTGGGGGTATTAATATTTTTATATACCTCTTTATAATTTTTCCGGAAATCAAATCACTTCCCGCAACGCAGTTGTCTTTTAACCCCTTAATGAGCTGGGAGATTTCTGCTTCATCGGCAGGAAGCATAACAAGTGAGTTAAGAGGGGTTTGAGTAAAGAGAGGAGAAAAATTACCATCAGGTGCAGCTAATTGTCGGTTTGTATAATTTATTTGCTCAGCCAGCCTTGATCCCACATTGGCAAAATAAGTGTTAATATTATTTACACTCTCCTTTCTCTCTTCCGAATTGAAAGAAGATATCTGATAAGAGGATTGATCAGGTGTCTTACACCGGCTAATTTTCTTTATGACTTCCCATAGTCTCTTATTGTTGCCTTTAGTATTTTTTATTTCTTGTTTTTCGTAGCTTAGTTTCGCTTTTTTTAATAACGTGTTACAAAAATTCCTATAACGTTTGTAAATCCTGATATTTTCGTCAGTGGGATTTTTTTTTCAATTTTTTATGGAGGTTGTCTCTATTCCTCATACACCGAAGCAGACCTTTAGTTATCCACGGTTTACTAATACGTTGTCTAATAGGAGTTTTAATCAACCTACTGTTGTTTTCAATGGCACTATATAAGTACGATATGAGCATATTTGTCGCTACGTTGGCATCATTACTTTCAATAATTGGCCGGAAGTTTATATTAGATATCGATTTATCTAATCCCTCAAAATCGATTATAATTTTTTTATTAAATTGAGAAGAGTAAGTGATTTGATTGAGACTGACAGCTACGGTCTCATGGTCAGTAATTGATGATTCAAAAACAAAACAGGTTGCTTCCAGGTTGGTTTTTATCATTACGTGATCTAAGCATGTTCGTCCATGGGTGGGTATAGTATGGCCAGGTAGAATACAATGACTTGCTAGTACGTTTAAATAATCATGCGAGCGCTTATCGGAGGTATTAGAGATTATATCAATATTAATATCACCACAAATAATGATATTTTTATAGCTACTTAGTTTTAAAAGAAGTAAGTCCAAGGAGTTAATAAAATCGTATATGTTAGTTTTACTCGGCGGGCGGTATATACCAATAATGCAAGTATATGAGTTTAATTTTAGTAGGAGGCAATTTGCATCACTTATGTGAGGTTCCTCATAAGTGACGTTAATATTTTTATTGTAATATATTACAACTCCCTCATTTTGAGAGTTATGAACAGTAGTTGCAATGATATGATAATTCTCAAGATCGGGAATTTGCCTCGTTGGAGAAAGCCAACATTCTGTTAGGACTATAATATCCCAGGATAATTCGGATCTATTTAGAAGCGTGATTAAATTCGGCATATTACAGTTAATGCTGCGTATATTTTGACACAAAATATTTAGTTTACTATTGTTGTTTGAAATGTGGTTTTTTTACATCATCGACGTCACAGGTAATCGCCTTAGCCACTTGAAAAGTGTCCAGATCAAGATTCAAAGTTTCAATATTTTGCATTCGTCTCTACGAAATACAATAATATCTAATAAAATATATTATACTATCACGGCACGGCCGTGATTTAAAAGTATACAGGTAGTATATGTGTTTGCAGCATTATTCATAGGAGACCCATGTTTGCAGTGACCTGAGTATTTAAAGAATACGCAATCTTGGAGACTTATCGCCATCATGACAACTAATATTTAAAAATTGTAAAGTAAAAACGTAAAACTAAGAACCGTTTTAGTGGCCAAAGGCCAGTAATTTACAGTTTCATTTTTCTGACCTAGGCTCTCATCCAGCTAATTTAACAGTATTAAACGCGCGTCATTCCCGTATTTTCTAGCATTTTTGTATAATTGTTTTTTGATGGGATATTCCAAGCCACACGTTTAAACTAATCATAATTTTTAGCATAAGTTAGGTAGAAGAAAAAAATTGCTAGCTAATTTTCATCCGAGCTAAAATAGTTAGTTTAAATTAGTATGTACAATCTGATACCTATTCTTACGGACCGTTGGAAAAAATATTTATTTAAAATTTTTGGAGATAACTAAGAAGAGCCGCATACTCGTTGGCCTCCTCTCAAAATTAAAAAAAAAAAATCATTGAAAAAACTAATCCAGAGCCAACATAATATGTGTAAGCACAAAAATTGTTAGATTTCGGTTGGGCGTCTGTGCTTGTTAGTCTAGCGGTTACAAACGCAACTGTTAATCATGTGATCCCAGGTTCCAAAGCCGGGTACGATCGAATTCAGTTACTGGTATATCTATCAAGGAATTCTGAGTAACAACAAGCAATCAGGAAGTTGCCAGTGTTTAAACCTCGAGCCTCTGAAAGCATTTAAAACCATTGGGACCGATCTCTCTTCAGTCATATCAGATTGCTGACTCATCGGCCTACGAGAGTAAGGAAAAAGAGAGTGAACCGGTGCTTGCACACACTCATGCACTATAATCTTATTATTTGCAGGCGAATCGTACCATTAAGACTGGGGCCGCCCTTACAGAAATTTGGTCTGAGTAGGACATATTTAATAGCTTTTGATTTTTCACACGTCGCAATGATAGAAAAAATATAGGGGTAAAACGAGATTCGAGTCTGCAAGCCGCACCTGGAGCAAATGGTTTTAGATAATGCTTTGTAGTTTACTCGTATGAGAAAAAATAATAAAATAGAATAGAATTATTGAACTTATTTTTTACTTTTATCATTGGTTCGGAAAAGAAATTGTTTTGGAAATAACTAGTAAGAATGCCAGCGGGACATAATTGAACAATAGCTTGTTCAAACTAATTACAAAACTTATTTAAACAGCACGGCTGCAATTACCAGGGGTTATTTACTATTTTGTGTTTGTTCCTGGTGTTTAGAGAGTGTATCTTTATAGTTTTTTTCGTGAAATTACTATTTTTTTCGTGAACATACATTAATTTTTCGTAAATATACTGAGATACCAAATTTTTATTTAATTTTTTTGGAGAGATTCGTAAGTTCAGCACAGTGGCGAAGCTTCCATTAAAGCCGAAAAGCCGGGCTTGCTGTATTAAACCTGAATCAATCAATAATATCAACTAATAAAATAACTCGTAAAAAGTTTCAAGCTATTTCAAATTACACGCGCACTCCACTGTTTGACACATGTCGACAGATGACCTCGTATTGCCTTAGCGATACTGCTGTTGTCATAAAAAATGAGTTTTAATAGAGCTAATAGTTGTCTCCCTCGCTCGCGTGGGCTTTTTACGGGGCTTTCGAGAAGACGTTCGCTCTCTTTCTAACCTATGGCAAAATATTCTATATTGAAATATAACTACGATTGTATATATAGCAATTAGTATAGAGATTTAAAGCCAGGCTTTTGGGAATAAATTTGTTAAAAGCGGAGGCGCGCGGGCAATACGTTTGCAAGTTCATTTCACGTTTCAATGTTTATTTACTCTGTGTGCTTATCTTAAGCGATTTAATATTACGAGTTAAAAATTTATTCTTTTTTAAATATTTTTAATGAAAATGGAGGATAATAGTGTTCCTTGTGATGTATTGAAGTGTGTTAAAGGGATACTCGGAGAGGAAATCTCTAAACTTTGTTAAGATAATACACAAGGTTAAGAGTGTATTTCAGACTTATCAATTATCGCAATTAAAAACAGTTATTGGTACAATTAAAACGTTCACCAACATTTTACGTGGACGTAATTAAATCTTTCCATAAGAAAGCGAGACGATTCCACTTATCTTATCTTATCTCTTATCGATATCTATCGTGTGTGTGTGTGTGTGTGTGTGTGTGTGTGTGTGTGTGTGTGTGTGTGTGTGTGTGTGTGTGTGTGTGTGTGTGTGTGTGTGTGTGTGTGTGTGTGTGTGTGTGTGTGTGTGTGTGTGTGTGTGTGTGTGTGTGTGCGTGTGTGCTAATGAAGCAATCCTGATGCTGGAGTATCGTTATTAGCGGTTTTAGAAATTGTTATATGAGTAATTTACTCGTTTGAGAAAATTTAAATTATTAATGTTGGATTAAAAGAAGATTCTCAGTATCTTGGTAATTAAGGGTTTTTAAGAATTTTGTCAATGTTATTTTACAACTAGATTTGGTTTTGGGATATATGTTTAAATTTTTGTTTAGTTTGTTATAAAGAAAGGGTCCCATGAAGCAGAAAAACTTACGTGAAAGAGCTGAGTTGAAAGTTTGAGTTTTGCAAATTATATCTTTGCGGCGCTTATCCTTAAGAAAATCCGGGTTATAATGTAGATGAGAATGCTGTCTAAGTACGATATGCAGGATGAAGGTTTGTCTAACCGTTAGTACATCCCATTTTTTATACAGCTCGTCTGTAGGAAAACGGAAAGGGAGACCGGCACCTGCTTTGAGAATTGCACGCTGTGCTCTCTCTACTTCTATAAGATATGTTTTGGCACCTCCTCCCCATGATGTTATACAATATTCAATCAGAGACTGACATAAAGCGAAGTAAACTATCATTATAACACGGCGTTCTGCTATATGTTTTAAGGTTCTGAATATAAATATGAGTTTTCGCAGACGGGATACTAAAGCTTCAAAGTGGGGTTTGAACGTTAAAGTCTGATCAATCAAAATACCAAGATATTTGATTTTATCGGTTCTTTCAACTAAGGGGCAGTGACATCCGGGAAGTCTAAGACCACAGGTGTGGGCTGTGATTGTCAAAGATAGAGGTGGAAGAAGGTTAGCTCTATGACCAAATGCAATGTACTTTGTTTTATCAACATTCAGTGTTAAGACATTGTAACTAAGCCATTCACAGACCCTATTTAATCCCATCTGAGCGTTCTCAAAAACATTATGCCAGGAATCATCGGCAAAGAAAAGGGCAGTATCATCAGCATAGGTGATTATTTTTCCTTTAGAGAGCTGAAGTTGGCATAGGTCATTGATATATACCAAAAAAAGTGTCGGACCGAGAATACTGCCTTGTGGCACACCAAATTTGATAGGTAACTCATCACTTAATGTATAATGATCTAAACGGACCCGCTGTCTTCTATCGGTCAAATAATCTTCTATCAGTTTTAATGGAATACCCCTTACACCAGCCCTTTCTAGTTTTTTTACGAGGTGAGGGATAGAGACTGTGTCAAAAGCTTTAGACAAGTCAAGGAACACTGTTAAACACTTGTTTTTTTCTATCTAAATTAAGTATAGTCGTGTTAATAAGATCATGAACAGCATCATTAGTAGTCTTACCGCGTCGGAAACCAAATTGACTGGGTGAAATTAAGTTATTTGACTCCAAAAAGCTAACCAACCTTTGATTGACTAGTCGCTCCAAAATTTTTGATAAGGTTGGTAAAATAGAGATCGGCCGATAATTAACGACCGAGTTCTTATCACCTCCCTTGAAGATGGGTGTGATAAGGGCTATCTTAAATGCACTAGGAAATACACCGGTTTCTAAGGCCAGGTTGCATATTCGTAAAATTGGGGGTATTAATATTTTTATATACCTCTTTATAATTTTTCCGGAAATCAAATCACTTCCCGCAACGCAGTTGTCTTTTAACCCCTTAATGAGCTGGGAGATTTCTGCTTCATTGGCAGGAAGCATAACAAGTGAGTTAAGAGGGGTTTGAGTAAAGAGAGGAGAAAAATTACCATCAGGTGCAGCTAATTGTCGGTTTTTATAATTTATTTGCTCAGCCAGCCTTGATCCCACATTGGCAAAATAAGTGTTAATATTATTTACACTCTCCTTTCTCTCTTCCGAATTGAAAGAAGATATCTGATAAGAGGATTGATCAGGTGTCTTACACCGGCTAATTTTCTTTATGACTTCCCATAGTCTCTTATTGTTGCCTTTAGTATTTTTTATTTCTTGTTTTTCGTAGCTTGGTTTCGCTTTTTTTTAATAACGTGTTACAAATATTCCTGTAACGTTTGTAAATACTGATATTTTCGTCAGTGGGATTTTTTTTCAATTTTTTATGGAGGTTGTCTCTATTCCTCATACACCGAAGCAGACCTTTAGTTATCCACGGTTTACTAATACGTTGTCTAATAGGAGTTTTAATCAACCTACTGTTGTTTTCAATGGCACTATATAAGTACGATATGAGCATATTTGTCGCTACGTTGGCATCATTACTTTCAATAATTGGCCGGAAGTTTATATTAGATATCGATTTATCTAATCCCTCAAAATCGATTATAATTTTTTTATTAAATTGAGAAGAGTAAGTGATTTGATTGAGACTGACAGCTACGGTCTCATGGTCAGTAATTGATGATTTAAAAACAAAACAGGTTGCTTCCAGGTTGGTTTTTATCATTACGTGATCTAAGCATGTTCGTCCATGGGTGGGTATAGTATGGCCAGGTAGAATACAATGACTTGCTAGTACGTTTAAATAATCATGCGAGCGCTTATCGGAGGTATTAGAGATTATATCAATATTAATATCACCACAAATAATGATATTTTTATAGCTACTTAGTTTTAAAAGAAGTAAGTCCAAGGAGTTAATAAAATCGTATATGTTAGTTTTACTCGGCGGGCGGTATATACCAATAATGCAAGTATATGAGTTTAATTTTAGTAGGAGGCAATTTGCATCACTTATGTGAGGTTCCTCATAAGTGACGTTAATATTTTTATTGTAATATATTACAACTCCCTCATTTTGAGAGTTATGAACAGTAGTTGCAATGATATGATAATTCTCAAGATCGGGAATTTGCCTCGTTGGAGAAAGCCAACATTCTGTTAGGACTATAATATCCCAGGATAATTCGGATCTATTTAGAAGCGTGATTAAATTCGGCATATTACAGTTAATGCTGCGTATATTTTGACACAAAATATTTAGTTTACTATTGTTGTTTGAAATGTGGTTTTTTACATCATCGACGTCACAGGTAATCGCCTTAGCCACTTGAAAAGTGTCCAGATCAAGATTCAAAGTTTCAATATTTTGCATTCGTCTCTACGAAATACAATAATATCTAATAAAATATATTATACTATCACGGCACGGCCGTGATTTAAAAGTATACAGGTAAGGTATACGTGTTTGCAGCATTATTCATAGAACCCATGTTTGCAGTGACCTGAGTATTTAAAGAATACGCAATCTTGGAGACTTATCGCCATCATGACAACTAATATTTAAAAATTGTAAAGTAAAAACGTAAAACTAAGAACCGTTTTAGTGGCCAAAGGCCAGTAATTTACAGTTTCATTTTTCTGACCTAGGCTCTCATCCAGCTAAGTTAACAGTATTAACGCGCGTCATTCCCGTATTTTCTAGCATTTTTGTACAATTGTTTTTTGATGGGATATTCCAAGCCACACGTTTAAACTAATCATAATTTTTAGCATAAGTTAGGTAGAAGAAAAAAATTGCTATCTAATTTTCATACGATCTAAAATAGTTAGTTTAAATTAGTATTTACAATCTTATACCTATTCTTAATGACCGTTGGAAAAAATATTTATTTAAAATTTTTGGAGATAACTAAGAAGAGCCGCATACTCGTTGGCCTCCTCTCAAAATTAAAAAAAAATCATTGAAAAAACTAATCCAGAGCCAACATAATATGTGTAAGCACAAAAATTGTTAGATCTCGGTTGGGCGTCTGTGCTTGTTAGTCTAGCGGTTACAAACGCAACTGTTAATCATGTGATCCCAGGTTCCAAAGCCGGGTACGATCGAATTCAGTTACTGGTATATCTATCAAGGAATTCTGAGTAACAACAAGCAATCAGGAAGTTGCCAGTGTTTAAACCTCGAGCCTCTGAAAGCATTTAAAACCATTGGGACCGATCTCTCTTCAGTCATACCAGATTGCTGACTCATCGGCCTACGAGAGTAAGGAAAAAGAGAGTGAACCGGTGCTTGCACACACTCATGCACTATAATCTTATTATTTGCAGGCGAATCGTACCATTAAGACTGGGGCCGCCCTTACAGAAATTTGGTCTGAGTAGGACATATTTAATAGCTTTTGATTTTTCACACGTCGCAATGATAGAAAAAATATAGGGGTAAAACGAGATTCGAGTCTGCAAGCCGCACCTGGAGCAAATGGTTTTAGATAATGCTTTGTAGTTTACTCGTATGAGAAATAATAATAAAATAGAATAGAATTATTGAACTTATTTTTTTACTTTTATCATTGGTTCGGAAAAGAAATTGTTTTGGAAATAACTAGTAAGAATCCCAGCGGGACATAATTGAACAATAGCTTGTTCAAACTAATTACAAAACTTATTTAAACAGCACGGCTGCAATTACCAGGGGTTATTTACTATCTTGTGTTTGTTCCTGGTGTTTGGAGAGTGTATCTTTATAGTTTTTTTCGTGAAATTACTATTTTTTTCGTGAACATACATTAATTTTTCGTAAATATACTGAGATACCAAATATAATTTTTTTATTTAATTTTTTTTGGAGAGATTCGTAAGTTCAGCACAGTGGCGAAGCTTCCATTAAAGCCGAAAATCCGGGCTTGCTTTATTAAACCTGAATCAATCAATAATATCAACTAATAAAATAACTCGTAAAAAGTTTCAAGCTATTTCAAATTACACGCGCACTCCACTGTTCGACACATGTCGACAGATGACCTCGTATTGCCTTAGCGATACTGCTGTTGTCATAAAAAATGAGTTTTAATAGAGCTAATAGTTGTCTCCCTCGCTCGCGTGGGCTTTTTACGGGGGCTTTCGAGAAGACGTTCGCTCTCTTTCTAACCTATGGAAAAATATTCTATATTGAAAATATAACTACGATTGTATATATAGCAATTAGTATAGAGATTTAAAGCCAGGCTTTTGGGAATAAATTTGTTAAAAGCGGAGGCGCGCGGGCAATACGTTTGCAAGTTCATTTCACGTTTCAATGTTTATTTACTCTGTGTGCTTATCTTAAGCGATTTAATATTACGAGTTAAAAATTTATTCTTTTTTTAAATATTTTTAATGAAAATGGAGGAATAGTGTTCCTTGTGATGTATTGAAGTGTGTTAAAGGGATACTCGGAGAGGAAATATCTAAACTTTGTTAAGATAATACACAAGGTTAAGAGTGTATTTCAGACTTATCAATTATCGCAATTAAAAACAGTTATTGGTACAATTAAAACGTTCACCAACATTTTACGTGGACGTAATTAAATCTTTCCATAAGAAAGCGAGACGATTCCACTTATCTTATCTTATCTCTTATCCATTAGAATGTAAATATTTTTTTTTTAATTTTGTACATAGTTTGTTTGTACTTTATTCGTGTTTTACTTTTGTTCATGTATTGTATTGGATGTAAATATTTTTTTCTTTCGCTTAAACAAACCCAAACGGCTTTCTTCAAAGCCACCGAAGCTATGCAATTGCTGATATGTAATACAATCTATCTAGCAGTGGTATGCCTTCTGTGTGCTTTGTTAAACACGTCCTTGACAGCACTGAATATGAAACTGAAGCGTGGAGACAGATCAAGATTGGTGTATTTTTATAAAACTGCTAAAAACAACAATCTATATTTTTATCAATTTATATCTTGGGCTTGCCCTAGCTTGGAGCTCTAGCTTCGCCACTGGTTCAGCAGTGTAATAAGCTGCTGCTGTAATAATGTATAAATGTAACAATAATAGTGAAAATGACGATATAATAAATATTAATAAGACATAAATATAAAAAATAGGTTTCAATTATAAGAAAAACAGTGTTTATATCTTTCACATAAAATAGTAAAGAAGTCGTTATAGAAATTTAGTGCGGCATACTAGTGACATTCTTGAGGAAATTGAATGTCACACAAACACAGTAACGAGCTTCAATCGCCGTAGAGAACTGTACGATCAGAGTAGCTTTTGTTAAATTAATTTATTGGTATATATATTTTTCTAAATGAAAATGTATTTATTTCAGTCCTTTTAACACTGGTATTGGTGAGTTTTATTTTATCTCCCTCTATGTTGTATATATTTTGTGTATAAAAATTAACTTGAACAGATATAATAAAAAAGTGCGATTTTATTCTACTCCTTAAGAACATTCAAAATAAATTAGTCGAGTAAAACTATTTAGCGTCTATTATACGTAACACCTTAAATTTTAACCCAACTAATTTATTAGATAAAAAGACATATAAGAAGTAGGTGCTATTAATTTACTCGTGTTCAGTTTAGTGCGCAAAAATGTTGCGCGGAGAGGCAACATAACAACTCCACTTTTTGTTAACACTCGATTTTGCTCTCTTTCAATCTACTGTACAACGAGCTATATATTAAAATCGATTTTTAAGGAGAAAACTCCAAAAAGTAGCAGTATATCTTGGTCCTCAGTGGAGATAAGCTATCTGAAATTTTATATCTACTTAATTGTGGATAGATCCAAGTGTGTATCGATATCCTAGTACCCTTTGCGGTCACTTGTGTGCTCGTTTGTCACACTTACTTGTAAAGGTGAAATAATGACGTGAAACCGTGGGAATGAATTTTGTGTAATTTAATCCTTAACTAACCACTCAAAGGTGAACAGCTATTTGAAATAAATCATATTAGTATTCTATTATCTCAGAAATACTCCGTGATATTTTCCAAGTAGTTTCGATGTTATCTTTATTTTTAAGCCCGTAGTCCACTACTGGACAAGAGTTTAATCCGTTGAGGGGAGGATTTATCTAAATCTTCACACTTTGCTAGCAAATTGACCTGCGCAATACCAGAATTTAAGCACCATTGGTACTGCTGCCCTACCTCCAGCTACCGAAAACCATAAGATTTTTTTATAATTTCCCCTAAATTCCTCTTTCGACTCCCACTGGATGAAATGGATTCCTGGATACTCTTACTATACCACCACAATGCATTGTACAAATCCGATTGTAAATTCACATATTGGTAGTGCTCATTGTTTGTGTAATGAGTATTACCATTGTAAAGAGGCTTCGTTACGCTTTAATACCAGACGTCTTGCATTAGTACCCGATCGCCTACGAATACGAAGTGGAGAACTTGACCTACGCTAGTTGGAACGACAACCTGATAAGACATGCAGGAAGTCAACCGGGTGACAACTTAGGAGAGTGTTTTGTGGTCAGTGAACCGGTAGAGCAGTTGACTTGTGAAAGACTGTAACAATGACAAGGGTGATATGAAGTTTACATGTTCCATAATTGCCTCTTTCAATATCCTTGGAATTAAACGAATAAGTGAATGAGTTAAAAATGACACCAGCAAATGGAAAGTAAATATACATTCTTGAGTAAACTAACAGATCAGTAGCATTATTAAAAGGAATTTATACTTTTTAAAACGTAAAATAATAAATAATAGGAAAAAATTATTAAATAAAACATAATTTGTGCGTGTTAGCTCGAACGCCTGACTGATTAAAATATATACCATAGACCAAGAAAGTATATATATATATATATATATATATATATATTTAACGGTTTCACTTTTGTTAACTGTCAACATTACTACCTATCTAAAGATGTTCTAAAAATATCCCCCCCCCAAACATATTTCAAATTTAACGTCACTCAGGAAGAAAATTAAAATTTTTAACCTTGCTACTGTATATTAACTGCATTTTACAACTACTCCTAGTTTTAATCACGTGCTTGACACGCTCTCTGAGAGAAGAAACGGACACCGAGATTATTTCGTAAGTGTTCCGTTTTGCTGAATTTGTCACCAAACATTTCTATTGATGGTTCTATTCCCGTCACCATTACTGAATGTATTTAACTCATTTTCATCCCCTAACTTACCACGTACTCACCATTGAAGGAAAATCTTGAAAACTCTTACAAATTATCTAAGAAATTGATACATTTCGAGGACTTGTACAGTCTACCAACATGCACTTTAAATTAATATAATTTTACTTTATTATACCCATGTCGCAGCCAAATAGCTTAGTTAGCCGTTCAATTAACGGCCTAACCTTTTTACTTAACAGCGCCGTTCAACTAGCGGCTTAAATGATGCTCAACCATTTGATCAAACAGCTAGGCAAATGACTTGGATCGGTGACGTTTCATAACTTGCCTAGTCTGTTAATCTCACTTTAGTTCCACTTTCAGCCACCTAGCTCTGAAACTTACTAAACTGTCAATATGGAGTTGATAAATAACAAATGTGATGGTGTTTTCCAAAGTGTAATGAAAAATAGTACGAGCTGCTGCAGCCAAGTAGCTTAATTAGCCGTTAAATTAACAGTTTGGCCTTTTTATGTTTAACTAGGTGCCTGAATAATATTCAGCCGTTGCGTCTAATACAACGTTACAATTAATTTGTAAAATCCACGACAGTACGTTAGGGTGCAGCTGGAGTGACCCTGGGGCCACCACAAAGCCGCGTATATTTATTTAATATATTGCATAGTGCATAATTGGGCATGAAATGAAACTGAACTGAACTGAAACGCATGGGCTGAATATCATTCAGACTGCTAGTTGAACGGCGCTGTTTCACCATATACATACATATACGAATAGCCTAAGCATTAGCCAGCCAGTTTATTTAAATGTTGTAACAAACGCTACGGCTGAATATCATTTAGGCAGCTAGTTAAACGGAGCTGTTTAGTTAAAAGGATAGGCTGTTATATGAAAGGCTGTTTAAGCTAGTTGGCTGCGACATCAATATATTAGCGCTGGTATATAAATTAAATGATATTTTTGTAGCTAAATATCTTACATTTACCCAATACAGACTAAAAAGTCTATTACTGAACATAGTCCTCACCCATAGATTGCCTTATAGGAGGTATTTTACCAAGGTTGCCGCGCCTGAACGGCTGGTCGTCAACCGCAGTTTTACTTTTTGTGTTATTATCAGGAAAATTCTGCAGCCCATCTCTTGGTCAATTTTCCTCTGACACCTCTTACGACACTCACGGGATGATATGAGATATTAGATATTCTTAAACCGCCACTACACGGTTACGGACTGCAGATATATTTCGTATAATATGTTTAAGTTGTTACTTCAAATAGGTATCAATCACAGTTTCGTTTTTCGATTATATGAGTAACGCAAAAGCTAATTAACGAGCTTGGTCAGCTGACTTCCATCAAGCCTGTTGACCCTTTTATGAAATTTGCAGTGTCGAGGCGACGTAAAATAATCCATCACCCTATTTTGTTCCCTTAAGTTTCGAAAGAGGGGACTATAAAAAATACCAGAAAAGTGTTATGTCTTTCGATAGATAGCTGAATCTACAACCTCCTTCTGCTATTAGAGCAATGGGAGGGACCATTGCTCTGGATTTGTTTGTTCCTCCTTCGCTTTTCAATCGGTTCTCCTTTGGAACACACTCCATCAAAATCAGCTAACAATCGTTATGCATTTAAGATGAAATTTCGGGAACAAATACTTAATAAATTGGCAGAATGATCATAGTAGTAATTTTTATATATATTTTATTCTGATTACACGTATATTATATATGTACCTATATGTATATCTTGACGAGTATATATTCATCTGATATAATAGTATGTACATATGTGTTTGTACATATTTTTTATTCACACATTTTTTATCACGCTTATTTTATATTTTTTGTGATGAACCATTTATATTTCCATGTATTATAAAAATTTTTGGTTATTTTCCTTTTGTAATCTCTTAATTTTTTTACTATACCTATTTTATTCTATTTCTGTATCACAACGAGATAGAGTGGTAAATAATGTCTCAGACATTCTCCACCAGTCTATAGTTAATAGTTGGTATAGGTACTACTAAAGTTCTAGTTTGCTGACCTATTTTCAAGTAGCGCTCTTCAGTGTTTTAAAATTTGTCTCAACAATATTCCTTGAATTTAATCGACTATGTCAGTTTCTTGCGGCAGTCCCCACTAAACAATTCCACAGTAATATACTCACAATACACTCTATTGATATTGATTTAGTACTTGGAACCGTTCTGTTTACCCACTTTCGTTTAATAAAAACAAATATTTAATGGAAGTCATCTAAAATATAATTTGTCACCCCTCAGCACTAATTTGAAATGCCTGTTTTATAGATTTGTTTAAAGAGTTAGGGTGACAAGCTAACACACAGTCTGCCTAGTGATAAATGGATGCTGTAGCACATAGACATTTACAATTAAAAATTAAAATTCAGGCACGTTGTCACCCCTGAGGACTAAAATGGAACGCCTCGTTACCAATAAAAAGGTTCTGCAGTTCCCTAAGAAACACAACTTTTAAAACATAGCGTATCATATAAAACACACCAGAATTATTCTGTGGTAACACGCTGGTATTCTGTGAGATTGTGGTCCTACCCTGGTCGAGCTTTGCCATTGGTGTCGCAGTCATACTTGACTACAGCGGAGCTCTACCATGTAAAGTACCTTACTGGTTTATTAAACCTTGAGCATATCCCTTGAGTGATGATTATA
This sequence comes from Parnassius apollo, assembly GCA_907164705.1. NCBI lineage: Eukaryota > Metazoa > Arthropoda > Insecta > Lepidoptera > Papilionidae > Parnassius > Parnassius apollo. Next base: position 89,722 of record CAJQZP010001523.1, read on the forward strand.
AATGGAGTCTAGAAGGCGATACAAACACCAATATATTCATAAGCTTGAGATAAGCCCTACAAATGGGATGTAATAACGTAGTAATACATAAATCTTTCTAAATATTTTTTTATATGTTAACAATTATTATTTAACACAATAAATCATAAATTCAACCAATACAGCCTGTAAAGTCCACTGTTGTACATAGGTCTCTTCCGTAAATTAGTTAGTAGGGGTTTTTTGCGATAGTTGCCACGATTCACAGATCAGGAAGATGCCGCTGCCTATCTCCTGTTTCATTTTTCATAGCATCGGGTGATAAACAAGCACACAGTTCATCTGGTCGTAAGTGGATTCTGTGGCCCACAGACATCATATTTATTACCCCTTGTTACCCCTGAGGACTAAGATGGAATGCCTTAATTCTAGTAAAAAGGATCTCTACACTCAGTACACGAAACACAGCAGCATTACGCTGCTATTTTACGCTGGTATTCTGTGAAAGAGTGGTCTTGCCTCGCTCGAGCCGACCCAATCATGCTACAACTATAATATCGCTGCAACATTGTTCTACCCCATTTTTTCCATCAGTCAACTCTGTAGACACCAACGGGACGATATGAAGTAGCAGATATTCTCACATCGCCACACAGTATCGTAATAAATGGTTTACTTTTATCTTGATTTCTGGCTGTAGATAGTCCTTACAATTTTAGCTCAATACAATTTCGTGTAACTTCGAAAGAACAATTATCTTTAAGAAAATCCACATTGTTTGTTGTGTCAAAATGTTTGTACGTGAATATAAGGGTCATTTTATTTAATTGATTCTTCTTAAAGCGAAACAAAACGGCCAAAAACACCCACATTAAATCATGTTATTGGCATGTAATTAGGAAATTACTCTATATTGATAAAATGATCTACCAAAGCGCTTTTATATTCTTATTATTTCATTCCATTAGATCAAATTGCGTTCCCGAAGTGGCTTTTCATATATAAGGTATATTTTATATCTGGAAAATAATAACGGTAGGCACTTCCCAAATATCTCTTTCCTTTGGAAGATTAGAACGATTTCTTGATTCATGCGCATTTTTGTACGTTTAATATTCGACATTTTTTTAATAATATTATATACATGTACATATACAAACAGTGTCGTTGTATTTTAAGAATATCCACTACCCCATATCATCCCCGTCGTAAGAGGAGCCAAAGGGAAACAAATAAAGGGATAGGCAGAAGCGTCTTCCTAAAAAGGACTAAAAATAAATTCCTATGAGGAAATCTATGTGGGAGGCCTAATTTTATCTGTGGACTTTAATGTAACTGTCACTAAATTGATTATGTTGTTGGTAGAAACGAAGATTTGACTTTTTTCAGAAACTATAAACTGATAAAATAAATGAATGAATGATAAAATAATTATGGTAAAGATGTAATCAACTATCAAATAAACGCAGTAGGCTCTGTTGAGTTGATTTATCTGTATTTCGCTGAAAATTTACCATCGATTTCGAGGTTGGACATGGATATATTTATTTACAATTTTCTTACTTCCTTAAAGTCCCCCAGGACTCATTAATCGCGTGAATAGAAAACTGAGTTATTGTCGATAATTACAATGTAGCTGTCATTCTACTTTCCTGTAGAATAGGGGTAACAAATGAGTACACAGACCATTGGGTTAGGAATCAAAATACAAATGCGTTGTCCCCCACCCCAAGGACTAATATAAAATGTCTCGTTTCCAGCGAAAGGGATGCCCGCTTCTCTACACTCACATTATTTTGCTCCTGTTTTAGGCTGTTGTTTTGCGAGGCCGTGGTCCTTACCGGGTCGAGCCACCCATTCGTGCTACAACCATAATGTACCTGCAATAATATTATTAATAGTAAATCACTTACTTTAATATTTTCGTATTGGTATTAGTATTCATTAATTTTAGAATTTATTTAAATATGTTATTGAATTAAAATAAACCCGGTGAAATGCATGTTATTAAGAAAAATTAAAACTCTTTTATTTCGGAACTAGTCAGTAGTAGTAAGATTTTTTTGAGTATTTGACCCATAGGCCACACGTGTAGAATGATTGGCAGAATGCTATGAACAACGTAGGCTTAACTTCTGCACTACAGCGCGCGAACTTACCTGCCATTATATTGGCCCAAACAGAGAACGCCCTACGCTCTCTATCCATATCAATATTGTCTGAAAGCGTCTCAGTGACGCAGTGGCCCAGATATTTAACTGCGAGACTTTTTTAAGGACATTGCCATTTAGCGTGACTGGTGGGACAGTTTAATTTATTGGTTCCGCCTTAATCACCATGAGCTCGAATTTGATAGCTAAGTATCTGAGCCAATGGGCTCCCGCGTACTGCTCGCAGATCGAAATGAATTTTCAAGGGGCAGTAAGACTCAGCAGCATCACGTCGTCTGCATAACTGATGTTGTTGACAAAAACGCAATCAATTGAACACCCAACACCAGCACCACTAAGCTCACTGTACAGGTTGAAGAGGATCGGCCTTGCCTTACAAAACAGTCCAATCTGTATTCGTCCGATTGTGACCCTAACCACCACACTAAAACACACTGATTGCCATTCGGGTACTTCGGGAGGCTTATATACGAAGAGGGAAGATTCGTATCACTCGACAACTTTTGCCACAGCCTGTCAAATGCATTACACAGATCTAAGAAGCAGGCATAGACAGGTGTGTTTCTCTCAGTGTAGTACTAAAGTAAATGTTTGAGATTCAATATAGCCGTTTTTTATAGAATTAGGGTGACAAACGAGCACACAATCCACTTGATGGTAAGTGGATACTGTGGCCCATAGACATCTACATTTAACCTCGATTAAGAATCAAAATTCACATGCGTTGTTACTCCTGAGGATTTCGATGGAATGTCTCAATTCCAGTAAAATTTCAATCAATTTGGTATAGGTTGAAATACCGGGGCGAAATTAAAACTGCGCGTCATGGAACTGAAGGTGATGTTTTAACTGAATATCAATGAGACCATCTAAAGCCTTAGCAATGACAGTCGAGTAAAATAGGCCTATAATTACTTAATAAGTTCGACGCGTCTCTTGTCTTATTCTTTGCTAAAAACACAACTACGGTTCTCATCCTAGCTTCAGGCAATTAAGAATGGCTCATGCGAAAAGTAAACAACACGGCAAGCACACTGAGCATATAGACACTTGCATTCTGCAAGTCTTCTATGTTGGTTGAGCCATGGCCAGGATATTTTCCTCGATTTATGTCCCTCACTACCTGGGCAACCAGTTTCGCAGTGATTCTAACAACCGGTTTTGCCAAAAAAGTATATCCCAGCAGTGTTGCGATCCATAGTTCCCATTGTAGAATGCACCCTAAAATGCTCCCTGAATAAATTGGCAACTTTTTCGGCGTCTCTAAGCCCATCTACACTCACTGGATAACTTAGCTTCAGATTCAATTTATTTGTCTGCTTCCAAAATTTACTAAAGGTGTATTTTAATCTTTAAATTGCATTATTATTACACCACTTGATCTGACTTTTAAACAAAGTTCGTGCGTCTCGCACTTGTACATAGACTTGACCAGACGTAGGTTTACCTTGGGCGATCCACTCATTGCAGCGAAACTTAGTAACTTAACCTCCTCATGTGCCTCTTTTAATGTTTGTTCCAGCCTGTCATATGCCTTGTATTCTTGTTAATACTTATTCAATTCTTAGAATATTCTACTCAGCGTCTCTGAGCACTCTTACCACATCGTAATAAAGTTTATCAATTATTGTCTTTGTTCTATATTATCACACATTCTAACAGCTCAGTCTTGAAACCAGCAAGGCAAACCGACATCACGAAACTTAGTTGAACAGATTTGTAGATGTCTATCTACCTGTTATCTATCTCTTTCACACCAGACAGCCCTATTTGGCACTGAGCCTCTTAATTTTACTTTAGGTACCAAAATATTAAGGTCATGTAACATGACGAAATCATCGGAACACGACACCTCATATCGTATACTTGCACCCAAAATAGTGTTCTTTGCGACTTCAGTTGTGATGACATAGTCCAACCATGACTCAGTTCCATAAGCGTTACTAATAGATGTACATCACTGTATCTATACTACACGTCTCTATGATAGCACTAATCTCACCGAGGCAATTTACAAATGGTTCAAAATTGTCAGGTCTATCAGTTAGCATATAAACTGACATCATCAATAATTCGCAATCAAAATACAATAACTTCAGAACCACTATACCCTCACAATCACAGTCTACAAACGAACCACTTTTACGCCAAAGAAGAGCCGCGCCACCATACGGTCAGCCCTTCAACATACCTGACGAAGTATTGACTCAAGATTTCCCAGTGTTCTCTAAATACTGATCTATTTCTATTGACCTAAGTACAGGATATCGTCCGGTAGTAGCTATGTCTCTTGTAAAGCTAAAAAGTATGCTGAACGACACAATGTTCGAACGTACTTGACGGAACTCTTAACTGAATAGCAGTTATAACTCACAAACTTAGTTTAGTTTATTCTCTTGTCTATTCTGCAATCTAATTTCTTTGTTCTTAAATTAAAAAAAACTTTCTAACCGTTATACCCTCAGGCTACAAACTGTCTTCTAGAATGAGCGAGATCTTCGCACCAGGTACTTGCATCATATAAGAACTGTACTGTCTCTGTACCTTTGCTTTAATTTTTTGCAAAGTCATACGAACTTAAGTCTTTTCTAATTTGCTGCCTGTATTTCGAGTTTTGCCTCCCGAGGTGTTATAGCCATTGTTTAATCTCTTTTGATGAACTAACATCGCGTATGTAACGGCGCGTGCGTTGGTGCGTAGGACCCGGCTAGTTCCCCCGCAGCGACACGAGTAGTTCTCGACAATAACTCTTTACGCTCGGCTTGACTATGCGTTATGTTTTGCCACGCGTCCAAAATGGGTGATAGGTTAGCGGGCCCGTTATCCAAAAATAACTATATGATAGTATACTTTCACCTCTCTTTCGACTAAAATGATAGTCAAATTTATCGTTCACCAAATATGCATTCTTCAAATTAGTAGCATTTTTAACTATATTTACATACGATTCTCTTCAGGTACATACGAACCTTTATCAATCTTAACTCATTTTGCTTAGCAACTAAATACTTTAATAATTTTGTTGGATCAATATAATCAAAATTAACAGGAGATAGTTTCCGTAAGTATTTTGAAACAAAAGTAGGAACTAAATCTGGATCAGTTTCTTTAAAAAGACTTACAACATCAAATAAATCTATCTTTGAACGTCCATCCTATTTTTTTGATTTATCTGTTTCTTTAAGGAGGAGAAAGAAACTGATTCGAATAGCATTCTCTTTCCACTTTGCAATTTCTTCCACAGAAAAAGACGTCACACATATATGCAATAAACTTTCCTCATTCGTAACGTCTATTTTATTTTGAACAAAAGCTCACTACTAAATTGAATTGATTGTATATTAATTTCTTTTTACAAATTTATTAGACGTCACCTTGACGTGACAATACATTTTGTGTATTTCGTTATAGAGCATTAATGAAACTAAAAGAAAAATATTTCTAAACCTGTGACGTTCACTTACACACATTTTTCTTACCATTAAATTCTGTCCAAATAGAAAGAAAACTAGCAGTGGATAATACAGTACTGAAAATTGCCCACTCTCGTATTTTGCTATAACTTGTTCATAAACTTTGTTTTGCTAGAAATTGTAATATGTTGATGTGGATAGAACAAGGTTCGTTATTATGTTTTATTAATTTTAACGGTGATTCAATAATAAAAGAATTCTTCACTAAGAATTTTTAGTGAAGTTAAACTGAAAATGAATTACATTATCGGAAAGTTAAAAACAATATCTAAGTGAATATCTACTACACCATATTAGTGTTTTAATATGTGACAGAAGGAAACAAACCAGGAGAAGGGTAGCGGGGTCTTCCTAATAACAACTTTAAAAAAACTACAGCTTACACGCATATCACGTGTGGCAACTATAGCATATATATTTACGTATTTAGACATTTTTTATAGATTGTTTTTGTTATTTGCAGGAAACAAAGTGTATATGTAATGTAGTCAGCCCATTAAGTTTAAAGTTAGGCAGTTATCAAAAAACACATTCTTTGAATAATTTGCTCATATTCATCTATGAACTCACAACGATGCAAATTATTTTACTTTATTGATTCCACTGGGAGCAGTGTTTGTCACATTTATCCAAATTTCAATCCTGAGATAAAATTTAATAACATTGGTAGTTAGTTTATTTCTTTTGTATTTTCACTTTGCCATAGTTTCTACTAGTAATTAATGCTATAATATTGAGTATCTTTGAGATTTACCCATAAGTAGAGGTATTTTGGTATGGTGTCCCCGAATGGGTCCAATAGGCTGATTGATAATATATTTTTGGATTTATTCGCATACTCAGTTACGGCGTGAACAATGACAAAGCGATGGTTTGAAGTTCTTAATGATTATAGAGGACTCGAGGAAGCCTTTGATAACATTTCAAATTAAAAGGATGATGCTAATGTTAGTTATGATATAGTGGCCATTCTCACAGACCCCAGTGTCCTTACGGATGAAGAAGAAGGCGATGAAGGTGATGTTCGTACGATAGGTATTGTGAGGAAAAATAGGACAAAAATTGCCACTATTATCTGTGAAGGACATGAAAAAGAAAAACCGAAGAAAATTTAACTACCGATTCGATACAAATAACCAATAAAATTTAGTTTTTGTGATGGCTTGACAATAGTGCTTGCACTATGGGTACAAATTACGACTTTGTTTACCCTCTGGGCAATGCAAGAAGATGAAGCTCTGCAGGAGGAGAAAAGGAAGTTGTGGACATTTCTTTTGTGTTAAAGAACTACAAAAAAGGCATGGGAGTAAATGACCAGTCAATAGTAATATACAAAACAGCTATACCAGGCAAAAAATGGTGGTGGGTTATGTGTACCTACTTGCTCGATATTATTGTAGCTTATGTTTAGCGTCTCCATGTTCTGACCACTGAAAACAAACTAGACCAGCCCATTACTAAGTATCGCCCGTTTCCACTTGACGATTGTAGTCACTGAAAGACCCGATGAAAGGCGTCTTAAACCTTCTTCAGTAGTGATTAGTATGAGTCTAAATGGTGTTGGACACTTCTCTCAGAAACTGCTAAGCCGGCTGCGATGCGTAGAATGTCACATGAAAGCAGGTTGGCAATGTAAGAATTGCATCAAAATATTGTGCGTCGAAAAATAATGTTCTGAAAAATACCACACACAAAGCCATTGACCCCATTTGAGGACGGCGTTTTTTATACAGAAGGAAGTTTTTGTTTTTTTTATTTTTCGTAATAAAATCTCTTAATAGTCTCCAGTAGTTATGTCAGTAAAGTTTTTTTTTTCAAAAATTTTCTTGTGGTTTGTAATTGGGTCCAAATTGGTTAATTATTTCTTATATTAACGCGAAAACTACACATTGAAATAATAGTAGTTTTTACGGAATTTATCGCGTATATTTAACTTTTTAAATACCCGACGTTTCGAGCACTTTACAGCACGCATGGTCACGGGGGGGGGGGGGATTGAGATGTTCAAAGTCCAGATATCATAGTTAACCGCGGCGCGGTTACCATAGATTAAAATTTAACTTTTGTTCCGATCTACACAGTATGAACTTACAGTATCTTAAAGTCTTGCAGTTGTATGCTTGGGTCGGGATTTAGTTTTATTTATTATAGGATCCCAAGCAGATGGTAGCACCCAGCCATCTTTTCTACTGAAATTAGGATGTTTTTTGATTTCAATAGCCTCGCAAATCATCCTTGGAAGGAATCGGTGTTTTTTGGCGAGGATTTGTGGTCTATCAAATCTGATGTATTGACGGGGGCGATCCTGTCCACAGACGTGTTCACAGACTGCAGACTTCCCGCAACGTCGATTTTTCATATTAGCTTCTTCAACGCGGGGTTTAATTGATCTTTTAGTTTGTCCTATGTAGAAGAGACCACATTCACAATCAAGCTTATACACTCTTGCATCTTTCAGAGGGACGTTACACTTGACTGATGATAAAAACTGATCAATCTTCTTCGGCGGCTTGAAGTATGTTGATTTGATGATTTTGATGCGCTTCAAGATGTAGCCAATATTGTCAGTGACTCTAACATATGGCAGTAAAACAGGTACACGCTCGACTGTGGCCGGCTTCAATCGTTCACTGTGACGTAGGCGCGAGACCCGAAGCTTGTTGTCATGCATAACTTGCTTGACATGGTGGAGCTCGACAGCCAGATGTTTACTGTCACTGATCCCGCGTGATCTCTGAAACAAAGATTTACCCATGGTAGCTAACTGTGAAGGATGTTGGTGAGAATCACCGTTTAAATATCTATCTGTATGGGTCTTTTTTCTATACACAGTATGGCTCAAGGTGTCAAAATCGACTTAAAATTACTAGTATAAATTTTCAATAGTTTGCGGATACTCTATTATTTCTTTTTAAATTAAAGAGTAATATTATATTTAAGACATGAATGTGCCATATGCTCAGTGGAGAAGAAAAATATTGTGAGGAATGATGCATACCTGAGAAAAAAAATCCGAGGACATAATGAACCGCCATAGTACGTACTGAAGAACTGCGTAACTAATTATTGCATTAGCATCTTAGAAATAGAGGATGCCCGTGTCTAGCTATAATACGTATATTGGCTGTAACCTTACTTTATAAAATATTAATAAAGGTTATGATAGTAATAGATTTTATTAATTTTTCAAGGTACGCAATTCGCGACAGCAATGTCACTGGAGGGGCGACGATGCTTGTACGTCGTTGTTCTGCTCATCCATACTGTTACTGGAGCTGGTGAAGGTAAGTAAGAAATTTTATCACACTGTTGAATGATTTGAATTTATTGATAAAATGTTTTAATTCTTCACTTTAAGTCAACTTGCACTAAACATTAGAAAAAAAAAACAATAATCATCGTCTTACGCTAAGGCTCCGGCTTGAAGGAACATTGGTTCTTCCGTTAGATGAGGTAGTTACAAATAATACAAAATATACGAATTTAATAAGAAAATGTGGTATGTATCCCCTATCCCTGGCCGCCAACGCTTATATTGATAATTGGAGTTAAAACGGAGTCGAAGGGCAGTGTACTCAATGTACATACGTACATATAAATATACATACGGGAATCAAAATATTTCCAGATTATGAGGAAGTAGTCTTCATCAGTGATCATTCAACTAATGTCGCTTTTGTGACTCTAATGTAATGGACGCCACACACGGTCAGTTCAACTGACCATTCCAACTGATCAGTTCAAATTAAACGGTGGATATTTTTTAAAATATTGAATTTTTGATATATTGATAATTATAAATATATCAATATCACAGTTTAAAAAAATATCAACAGTTTTAGTTTGAACTGATCGGTTGGATCGATTGGTTGAATTGACCGTGTGTGGCGGCCATTAGACGAAGAAAAATGTATAACCATTTTTATTAAACGTTTTTAATTTATTAATTTAACATTCTATATAAAACTAATAAATATAGCCCCTGGTTATATCTAAGATAAAATTGCCTAAAACAAAATTAATAATATGTGCTAGTGCTAGTGGTTGCTTAGCGATCGTGGTGGATTTATCCAAGCGACAATTGAAATGTGTTTGACATTGGTAGTATACATATAATCAATGTAGATATGTTTTATTTTATACGGGTGGCGAACCCGTCACGTTCTGTCTCCCGGAGAGGCAAAAAGTGGTACGTTGAATGTATGTGGGGCAATGAATTATAAAATGGATGAAGTATGCGATATGATGTATGATAGAGGAATAAATATGTGTTATGTGTAAATGGGACGAAAAGGAAGGGGAAGGATGTCACTACACATGGCATGTATACCGCATACTGGTCTGGTGTAGACGAGATCGAGCGGGCATCCCAGGGGGTAGGTATCATCCTTTCAGAATGAATGGGCCAATGTGTGAAAGAGTATGAATGTGTAAGCCCAAGACTGCTATGGATACGAATGAAAGTGGGCTGAAAGAAGTTGTTTGTGTTAGGGGGTAAGCCCCAGACAGTCTATGCCACTTATATCCGAGAGCAGTTTTGGTAAATGGTAAGGATGGTATTAATTAAGTGTAAGGGAAATGAAAATATTATTATGCTAGGAGATTTTAATGGGAGGGTTGGGGTGAGGAGGCTTGGTTATGAAAGGATATTGGCAACGTATGGTGATGAAAGTATAAATGAGAATGGTGAAAGTCTCCTCACCGTATGTATGGAAAAGAAACTTTTTGTGACGAACACTTGCTTTCGCCACAAGAGGATTCACATGTATACTTGGGAAAGTGGTGACGATAGAAGCATGATAGATTTCATAAGTGTGGATGAAAGATTGAGGGGCGCAGTGGTAGATACAAGGGTTTACCGGGGGTTCTAACGTAGGAACGGATCATTATTTGGTTTTATGCCGAATTAATGGTCTATTCAGGCGTTGGCGCCATCGATCATCTGTGTCTACCACTGCGTTACAGCGTATTAGAACAGAAAGGTTACAAGATGAAGGTGAGAGAAACAAGTTCAAATGTAGACTGAAAGAAAATATAAGTGGTTTGGATGAATTATGTATGAAGGAGTTAGACTTGGAGAATGTATGGCAAAATGTAAAGAAAGGTTTAGTGGATGCAGCTACCGAAGTATGTGGTGTTAGTAAGAGGAAGAATGAAAGGAAAAATAATACATTATGGTGGGATGATGAGATACGTATGGAAGTTGAAGCAAATAAGAGAGCATAGCTAGATTTACTAGCAACAAATGCTGGTAATTTTAGCAGTACGAATAATGATATTGAAAGAAAAAAGGCAGTTTTTAGACATCTTAATAAGAGATTAAAGAAGTAGTTGAAAGAAAAAAGCAAGAAAGAACGGATAAGAATGATAGAAGAATATCGGATAACTTCCAGGCAAATATTAAAATGTTCTGGAAACTTGTAAGAACTGCCAGGGGACATTCAAAACAGTATATGATGAATGCTATAAGAGACGAGAATGGCTATATTCTGAATGATAAAGTTTTGAGTTTAAAGAGATGGAAGGAATATTTTGAAAGCGTGTTTATGAGTGAGGAGACAACGTGTGTACTAAGTGAAGTAGAAACTCCGAAAGAAGAGGAAAGAGGTAGCGAGATAAGTATATATGAAATAATGAAAGCAATGAAAAGCAGGAAACCAGGTAAGGCTGCCGGATATGATAGAGTTTCACTCGAAATGCTAAGAGCTGGAGAGGAAATCGTGGCAGGCCTGCTACACACCTTGTTTAATTTATGCTGGGAACTGAAGCGGGTACCGGTAGACTGGTGCAAATCCGTGATAGTCCCAGTATATAAAGGAAAAGGGTCGCAGCAGGACTGTAAAAACTACCGTGGCATCAGCCTTCTTAGCATGCTGGGAAAACTGTACGCTAAGGTACTGATTGAAAGGGTCATGAAAGAAACTGATGAAAAAATTTGGGATGTGCAAGCGGGAATCAGAAAGGGAATGGGATGTACAGATAAAGTCTTTTCCATGCGCATGATCGCGGAGAAGTTTTTGGCCAAAAATAAAAGGTTTTTTGTACGTTCATGGACTTAGAAAAGGCCTATGACAGAGTGGATAGGGATGTGCTATGGCAAACACTGAACTCATTTGGGTTGAGTGCTGGCTTGATACAGGCATTGGAGTCTCTTTATAGGGACTCTAGTGCTTGTGTTAGGATCAACGGGGTCTACTCGGACTTATTTCTCATCCATAAAGGTGTCAGACAGGGCTTTGTGGCTTCCCCGTGGCTGTTCAACCTATTTATGGACAGTTGTTTGCAAAATTTAAAGGTTGAAGAATGCGGATTAAGAATGGGTGAGTTAACCGTCAAATACCTTTTGTACGCCGATGATCAAGTTATCCTTGCGTCGTCGGCGTCCGAGTTGCAAATGATGGTTACATTAATGAATAGATCATTAAAAGAAAGAGGTATGAAAGTGAACGCAAGTAAGACGAAGGTTATGGTTTTTGAAAGAGAAGAAAGTAAAACGATTTGTGAAATAAGAATAGAAGGGGAGTTGATCGAGCAAGTAGATGAGTTTATATATTTGGGCTGCGTATTTAGCAGGGATGGGAGATATGATAAGGATATAGAACGACGAGTGAATGCGGGAAATAGAGTAAATGGGGCCCTGCACTCTATTGTGAAGAGTCAAAATGTGTCAAAAAAGGCACGTATGGCAATTCACAATGCTGTGTTGGTCCCTACTTTAACGTATGGTAGTGAAAGTTGGGTGTGGCAGAAGAAGCACGAGAGTAGAATCATCGCAGTAGAAATGCGGTCCTTAAGGAGTATGTTAGGGCTGAATCTGAACGACAGGGTAAGAAATTGTGTAATAAGAGAAGAGTGTGGTTTGCAATATGATGTTGTGACCAGGATTAAGAAAGGAATGCTTCGGTGGTTTGGTCATGTGGAAAGAATGACTGAGGAAAGAGTGACAAAGAAAATTTATGTTGCAGAAGTGAATGGCAGAGTCGGAAAGGGACGTCCTAGGCGAAAATTTATCGACCAAATTGGCGATTTATTGAAAACGGGCCAAATTAGGAGTACCCATAACCAACGAGCATGTATGCGTAGGTATATGGATGTGAAGGAGGCGAGAGATGTGTGTCAAGATCAAATGGAAGTCTGTAGTCTCTGCCTACCCCTCTGGGTGACAGGCGTGAGTGTTTATGTTTTATGTTACATATTAAAATTAGCTTTGGCACTACTTCTCTCTATGAACTAACAATGCTAAATCACACATTTCGTACATCATCATCATCATCATTACATCCCTTCACAAGTCCACTGTTGAACATACGCCTCCACCAAGTAATGAAACAAAGCTCGGTCCTGAGCCACCTGCATCCATCGACTTCCTGCATGTCTTACCAGGTCGTCACTCCATCTAGTGGGGAGCCGCCCTACACTACGCCTACCGGTACGAGGCTGCCACTCAGAAAACCTTTCTTCCCCATCGGTTATCGGTTCTTCGAGCTATATGGCCGGCCCATTGCCACTTCAGCTTACTAATCCGTTGGGCTATGTCGGTCACTCTGGTTTTACTGCGGATATCCTCATTTCTGAGTCTATCATGCAGAGAAACTCCGAGCATAGCCCTCTCCATAGCTCGCTGAGAGACCTTGAGCGTCCTCATACGGCCAGCGGTGAAGGACCACCCCAGTCATCACTGCAACACGCACTGGTTATACACTTTAGTTTTCAGAGATTGAGGTATACCTGACGAGAAGATGTGTCGTAATTTCCCGAACGCTGCCCAGCCGAGTTGAATCCGTCGATTGACCTCTCGGTCGAAGTTGGACTTACCTAGTCGGACAATTTGTCCCAGGTAAACGTACTCGTCAACAACTTCGAGCATAGTGCTCCCAACAACTACCGGCATAGGTGTGACATGGACATTAAACATGATCTTTGTTTTGTCCGTGTTCATCTTAAGACCTATCCGTTGGGAGACACCATTGAGGTCATTGAGCATAGTGCTAAGGTCCTCCAGCGATTCTGCCATAAGGACTATATCGTCGACAAATCGAAAGTGAGTGATGTACTCGCCATTGATGTTAATACCGTATCCTTTCCAGTCCAGTAGCTTGAAAACGTCTTCCAACGCAGCGGTGAAGAATTTCGGGGATATAACATCACCCTGTCTTACACCTCTCTGCAGTTGGATAGGTTTCGTACTCTGGTTCTGTACTCGGATAGCCATCGTAGCCCTACTGTACAAACACTTCAGCACTTCAATATACCGACAGTCAACTAGGCACCGCTGAAGAGACTGTAGCACCGCCCAAATTTCGACGGAATCAAAGGCTTTCTCATAGTCCACATACGCCAGGCAAAGTGGCAGATTGTACTCTTCGGACTTCTGTACAATTTGCAGAAGGATATGTATGTGGTCTATGGTACTGAAGCCTTTTCGGAAACCGGCTTGTTCGGGAGGCCGGAAGTCATCGATTCTGCGTGCGAGACGATTCGTAATGACTCTAAACAGCACGTAGACGCGGCTCAGAAGGGAAATCGGTCTGTAGTTCTTCAAGAGAGCGTTGTCGCCTTTCTTAAAGAACAAGAACACCGAGCTTCTGCTCCACGCCTCCGGAGTAGTGCCACCATGGAGGACGGAATTGAAGAGCTTCTGAAGGACTCCAAGTACCGGTGTTCCACCCGCTTTCAGAAGCTCCGCTGTAATTCCATCCTCGCCCGGGGCCTTTCCGTTTTTAAGGTGGTGGAGAGCCATTCTATTCTCGCTCAGACTGACGTCCGGGATATCATCGGAATAGTGTCGGATAAGACTTGCTCTTGGATCGTTGCTCACACTTGCGTGTGGCTACAACAATGATGTGTACAGCTGCCCATAGAACCTCTCAATCTCACTCAGAATCTCAGGTGTCCCCGAAACGATGTTGCCACACTCAGTCTTCAGCCTTGACAGTTGGCTCTTTCTGGCAGACAGATCTCTGGCAAAGACTTTGGAGCCCTGGTTCCGCTCGATCGCTTCTTTAATACGAGCAGTATTAAAGTTGCGTAAGTCTCGCCGCATGCATTTGGAGATCTGTCTGTTCAGTTGCCTGTATGCTGTCAAATCTGTTGACGATTGCAGCCTCATCTCCCGTCTAACAGCCATGAGATTAAGAGTGTGATCGGAGAGTTTTTGTGTTCTTTTGCGGCGGGTCTTGCAGAACTTAGCTCCGACCGCATGGACAGTTTCCACGAGCTTGTCATTCATATCGTCCACTGCATTGCAATACTCTAGGCACTGAAAGCGGTTTTATAACTCGAGCTGAAAGGTTTCGGGATTCCGGATTAGAGCACGAGGGGGACGGAGCGTTGACTTCATTAGACGAGACCTCTCCAACTTAACATTTAGGTTCAGTGTGCCTGTAACCATTCGGTTATCTCTGCCAGTTTTCACCCTTGCGATCACTGTGACATCACTGAACAGTTGGCGTCTGGTCGTCATAATGAAGTCAATCTCATTTTTTGTCGAACCGTCGGGACTCGACCAGGTCCACTTCCTGTGGGTCCGCTTCTGGAAGAAAGAGTTCATCACAAAGATTCCCTCTTTCTCCATAAAGTCGGCCAGCTGCTGGCCCCTTCGGTTCCGTTGCCCTACTCCAAATTTTCCCCCTAGTTTTGCGTTGAAGTCTCCCATCAACACCGTGTAGTGGGTTTTGGAGGAATGCATGGCTCTGGAAATATCCTCATACATTTCCTCCACCTCCTCATCGGGATGTGCCGAGGTTGGTGCGTAAACCTGTATGACCTTCAACGAATACCGTTTGGTGATTCTGAGTATCAGGTACGCGACCCTCCTCGACACACTCCCAATCTTTACAACGTTGTTGACGAGAGACTTGTGGACGATAAATCCGACACCTCCTTGGGACAGATGGTCGCCCTCCCGGTGGTAGAACAAGTTGCCGGACTCGAGGATTGCCGTATCCTCCCCCTGTCTTCGGACCTCGGATAATCCAATAATATGCCAGCGCAACTTGTCTACCTCTTCTTCCAGCTCCAGTATCTTCTCGTCAGTCCTCAGAGTGCGTGCGTTATATGTTGCCAGGTCGAGTCGTCGTAGGTGGCAACCGAACCTCCACCGGAGATTCTTAGCACCCCCTGCCCCGCCGTTACCATGGTCGCCACCGTAGCCAGGAATAGCGGGGCCGCCGGGGACTGGGGGCCGTTTTTTTGCGTCGTTATTCATGGGGGGACATTTGCCATAGTTGCCACGCTTGGCGAGCGGGTTGGCAACCGCAGTTTTTTATTATAACACAGTTGTTATCAGAAAGATGCTGCTGCCCATCTCCTGCCTGTCTCCCTCTGTCGCCTCTTACGACACCCACGGGAAGATATGGGGTAGTGGATATTCTCAACCTCCACTACACGGCAAAAATTTCGTACGCGCATCCATAATCCATAAACACTCACGCCTGTCACCCAGAGGGGTAGGCAGAGACTACAGATTTCCATTTGGCACGCTTGGCTGCATCCACTAAACCTTTCTTTACATTTTTCCATATATTCTCCAAGTCTAGCTCCTTCATACATAAGTCATCTAAACCACTTATATTTTCTTTCAGTCTACATTTGAACTTGTTTCTCTCACCGTTCTAATACGCTGTAACGCAGTGGTAGACACAGATGACCGATGACGCCAACACCTGAATAGACCATTAATTCGGCATAAAACCAAATAATGATCCGTTCCTACGTTAGAACCCTGGTAAACCCTTGTTTAGACCCCTAACACAAACAACTTCTTTAAGCCCACTTTCATTCGTATCCATAGCAGTCTTGGGCTTACACATTCATACTCTTTCACACATTGGCCCATTCTTTCTGAAAGGATGATACCGACTCCCTGGCATGCCCGCTCGATCTCGTCTACACCAGACCAGTATGCGGTATACATGCCATGTGTAGTGACATCCTTCCCCTTCCTTTTCGTCTCATTTACGCATAACACATCTATTCCTCTATCATACATCATATCGCATACTTCATCCATTTTATCATTCATTGCCCCACATACATTCAACGTAGCCAGACGGGCCTCTGCAATCCACTTTTCGCCTCTCCGGGAGACAGAACGTGACGGGTGGCGAACCTCGTCGCCGGTTTTCCTCCCGGAGATTCTTCGCACCCCTGCCCCATTAAAGGGGCGCCGGGAACTCGGGGCCATTTCCTTTATTTGGTTAGTCATGGTGCGAAATACGGGGTAGTAAATTTTAAGCCGCTACCACGGCGTGGAGCCGAATCTGTGCTATCGGCTTGTCGCTCATTTAGCACCACCCGGGGGACACGTGTAGGGTGGGCCTAGGAAACGCGCAATATGCTATATATTGATATATAATATAATAAAAATATACAGATTATATTTAGTATCTAGACAACATTACGATTTCTGTGTTTCTTTCCCATCGGTTGTCCCTTTCTAATTCTTAAGTTGGTTCGTATTTTGTCTTTTACTCTGGTTCTACAACGAGTTGTATTATTAACATACACTCAAAGTCGTAACTAACTTATTTTGTCTAGTGGTTGTAAGCGCAACTGCTGATTAAATGGTCCCGATTTTATATACAGAGTTAGTTAGTTATTAGGCTTTTCTGACAAAATTTTCTCATAGCAGTTTGGAGTTGGCGGTATTTCAACCCTGTGTTACGGAAGTCACGTAAAGCCGTAGGTCCTGCTGATCTCGTAGCTGTGTCATACAAATGTGGTATACAAATCCGTTACAAACTTTGATTGATTACCGGCATAGTTGTGATGTACCACTTGATAGATTGACGACTTGGTAAGACACGCAGTGTATCGATTGATGGCTCCGAATGGCGCTTTAATGATAACGATGATAATGATATCTCATAATATAATGGGATAAGGATTCTTTGAATAAGCATAGACTTGCGGTATTGAGTTATAATATATATGGCTTACAAATAAATGACCCAAGTGTAAATGTAACTCACATTTATGTATGTAAACTGTATTGTCGATATGAAAGATTTTATAATTAAAAGGAAAAAAAAATACTTTAGTGTGATGGTGTGCCCATCGTAAAAGATTTCTGACAAAAGGAAAATAAATAAATTATTTACTTTTTTTCATTATCTAAGCGTTCCCAGACCATTTGTTTGATTATTACGAAAGCTTGGTGAGTTATGTGCGTGTGCACACAAAGTTTATTTTTATAAAAAGTTATATTACTACATAAATTGTTTGAAAGCCTTAATTACGTATACAATTTTATTACACAACTTCACATAATTGTTTTAAGAGGAAAGATATCTATAAAGATTAATCAGGCCAACCAAGTTTTCAGTGAGATCATAGAAACAAAGCTTATACAAGCCAACGAAGTCAAAAGAAAGCAACGAATGCACAAAGCGTTAAAAAAAATACATTAAAAATAACAATGGAAATATTGCCTTCTTGTTTCTGTTCCGAGTAAGAACTATTTTTGCTTGAACAATTCGCAAGAACCCTTAAGAGATTATATTGAACACATTCTTAGATGTAATTGGAGATTGCTGTATTATCCCAGAACTAGTAATGTACAGAATACTAGTAAATAAAGGTAGCTTATATTTTTAAAAGAAAAAGAAATAAATTGATTGTGTTTCTTTATTTGTACCTTTTATTTTAAATGTAAATTTGAGCTGATCGGGTTAAAGCTAGGTATGTCTATGGGTGGTACAATCTTTAGTCAGGTGGTGATGAAATCCATGGATATGTATGAGCTCCCGTTTAGGGGAAGGCTCATTAAAGCCTCTACCAAGTGAGGGACATTGCTTTCCTCAGAGCGTATTAGAGCGCTATGACCGTGGGAGCTATACGAACATATTGCACTATCTCCTATGAGTCAGTGTGCGTATTGTCAATATCCGCATTTTGGCTGTTAGAGACGAGAAGATTTGTATCCTTATACTAATGGCTTTCCGCTCTCCACAACTTCAAAGTTCTTACAAAGAGTATGGAAGATGCGTAAGTTCCGCGCTCGGCAGCTCATGATAGAAAAGTGCAAAGAGCTATTGGTTCACCTGAGAGCAGGAAGTTAAAATTTCAAGGCTGTTCGTCTAGTCTTGCACGTAATGCCATTGGTATTGCTCTTATATAATTACGATTGTGTTGCATTGCAATATGAAATTGAGTGAATAAAAGTGCAATTGTGGTTGCGCACACACTTGTGTTCTTTTATTCTATACTGCGCAGTTGTTTAGTATCCGTTGAGACTTGATGTTGTGAGCAAATTAGGATCTGGAAGTCATCACTTTACCTTATTAAAAAAACCTCCATACTAGATTATACCGTGAAGACATCTGGATGTTTTTTCGTATATTAACTTATATAAAATGTACAAAACTTGCACTTTGACAAATATTCAGACCAGACAGAATTTGAACCCGACTCCACAGCGCCGCATTTAAACGTTCAATGACTACGCTACCGAGCCCTTGTCTTTAACATAATTAAAATATTTTCTCTTTCTTACAATTATTTGATTTTGATTGAATTTTGGAAAATCTTGGCCGCTTCACGTCGTTGGTTGGCTTTTTAGATGTCCATGGACTGAAATAGATTCGGCACATTCATGTAGTTACTCTTGGAGTTCCAGGTTGTTTTACTAGTTAGAAAGCATTAGTCGTCATCAAGACTGTTGATAGATTTATTTATTTTAATTTAGCTTCGTTTTAAATTGGAAGATAAAACATAAAAACATAAACATAAACACTCACGCCTGTCACCCAGAGGGGTAGGCAGAGACTACAAACTTCCATTTGGCACGATCCTGACACATCTCTCTCGCCTCCTTCACATCCCAAGGGCATTTCAAATACTCAGTTTTACACCTACTCACCCTCAGGCCGTATTTTTCAAGAGCGTGTGTTCACATACTAAGGTTTCCTGAAGATGGCTTGCGGTATCAGCAGCTAAGACAAAGTCATACACTTATAGAATAGTCCATTGCAATGGGGCAGGTATATCCTTTGTGAGTTAGTCCATCACCAGATTGAATGGGAGAGGACTAAGGGCAAATCTCTGATGGCCACCCACTTTGACTTCAAAAGCTTTACTCAGGCTTCTGGCTCTCGTGTTGGCCTTGCAGTACATATCTTTTATAAGTTCGATATAATATTCTGGCACATTTTGGGCATAAAATCGATTGCCAATTAAGGCATATACTTCGGGGGTCCATATTTAGCTGTTGACTTTAATTTCTTTTAAGGGTTGATGAAAATAGACTTATACCCTGATATGGTTACTTAATAATTAATATAATTTAATCTATATAAGTAGGAAGTACAGTCTCGCTGGGTTTCTTGTTAGTTCTTCTCAGTGGTAAAGTTGAAATTACTTTCATTAAGTATTCTTGTTATCTATATTTAGTCAAAATTATTCCATTTTATTTTTTTTATTTCCTTTTATTAAAAAAATATTACAAATTATTTTTATTTGCAGCGCCATCAACGTCACCATCGCCAGTATCATCATCGACAACATTAAAAGTGGATCAAAATGAGTTGACCGTCACTTTTCCACCGCTTGATGATTTTTATGGCAACCCACCGGAAAAACATTTTGGAACTGTAAACAACACAATCGTAACATCGCAGACAGGATCTACTGCGCTATTGCCTTGCGTGATTAGAAACATTGGCGACGGTATCGTAAGTACTAATTTAGTAACTTGATTTGGTAACCTATAGGGTTATTTTAATAATATTAAGGAATTTATAGATGATGATAACCTCTGTGAATGAGGTGATTGCTATGAAGCTATTTCTAATTTGCTTGTTGTTGAAAATTGTGCTTTTTTCGAAAACAAAATGACCCGCTTGGTTTCTTGCTGGGTCTTACGAAGATAGAGGTATTTTCCGAATAAATGGTAAATGAAATATCAACGTGATTCAATGCCGCAGTTTTTTTTTATTATTAATAAGTTTTTATTTGGAAAAATGGTGCAGCTTATCTTCTGCTTAAGTTTCTCCATTTCGTAGAAATTTTTCACACCTAAGTTTCTTTTTAGATATAAGAGATTCTTTGCTTTTGTTTTTTTTTTTGCTTTTTTTCTTCAAAAAAGAAATCCCGCTAGGTTTTTTTGCTGGTTTTCCCAGAATATATGTATTTTTTCTGAACCTGTGTTAAAATAAACAAAATAGTGAATTTCATTATATATTATTTATAATCTATATTGAATAAAAAGGTTTTTGTTTCTGATTCATTTCAATGTTACTAAAAGTGACAAAATAACTAGATTTCTTCTGTAATCTATAAGACTAACAGCGCTTTTATTTAATAGGAAGGATTTATGATTTAATCAAGAGCAGAAGGCATTAATTTTCATAAATTCAGTATATTATAGATGTGAAAATTGACGAGAAAACATCTGCGTGTAAAATAATAATTAAATGGCGTATCTCAGTTTGACGAGCATCTCCTTCCCTCCCACAGTTAAATGTATTACATTACTACCACTGAACCTAACACAACAACTCCAAATTCACTAGAAAATACCTTGGTAATGTATTTTCTATTGAATTTATAGTTGTATACGCCACCAAACGAGGCAGTATTAGAAGAAATATACGCCGTAATAGCTAACCAGTAGTGTTTGGGGTTATACAACTTAGATAGTTAATTAGCTAACCATTCTTTTGAGACTAACTGAAAGAATCAGAATATACTGAATATTTTTTTTTCATTTATGACAAGAGCCACATCTTGTTTTTCAACGTTTAAGACATGTAATGTTAAGTTTGTTCGATACCGATTTTATAAATATGGAACTGTACCCATCAAACATAGATCACACAGACAATACATGTCATTTCTGTAATTATAGCTATTAGTGGTCAGCGACTTAATACATAGAATAACAAAAATACTGATTTCAAGCAAATCTTTTATGATCTTTTCATAATAATTAACTAAAGTATTTATTTTGTATGTTAATACAAGACCTTTCTACTAAATGTATATGAAGGTATATACGGTAGGTACTTATAATAAAAAAATTTTTTGTCTATCTGTTTGTTCCGGCTAATCTTCGAAATGACTGGACCGATTTTGACGGGACTTACACTGGCAGATAGCTGATGTAACACGAAAAAACTAAGGCCACTTTCAATTTTAGAAAAATAATTAGAGTTCCGGGCAAAATATTTTAAAACCCATTAAATCTGATCGTAATAAATACCACGCGGGCGAAGTCGCGGAGAACAGTATCTTATAAATTCATTTTATTTAATGAAGAAATAATTTATAATATATGCATTTTTAATATAAACAAAATTCGTAAAAATATGCACTGAAGCTTGATATTGAACCGCTGTTACACAATGTGCACTTCTACTAAAAGTGTTTCCCCAGCAAAATAATAAATAAAATACCGAGTTTTGGCATTATTTAAACGTCGGTATATTTTCGTAAAAAAAGTAGTATTGATCATTGGCTCTTGTATAAACGTGTGCTTGGCATAAACGTGTGTTTTAATTATTATCACGCTAAATGATAGTAAACATAATCGAAGTGCCAAAATAGTTTATAATTACTGTTGTGTGTATAAGTGTTTGTATACATTAAAATTTGTCACTTTTTCAAATTTTAAATGAAAAGCGAAAGCAGGTCAGCTTTTAAAAAATATATTGTTCTAATAATTGTCTATAAAGTCGATGTCAAGACAAAGTGTATATTAATTAATTAAAAAATAATAATTAAAAATTAATTTAAACCATAATTTCTGAAAATTAATTTTATCCCAATTAGTTTCGTGAGCTAGCTGAGTTAGATTTTACATTCTATTGAAAATTCAATTTTTGACCCTTTTGAGTGAAACGTTACGATAGTTTTAAATTAATTTTTTTGCAAATTTTAACATAATTTTATTACGCACATTAGGTACCATTTTTGAAAAATAATATATTTAAGTACGTATTTGTGTAATATTAACTTAAAGCCCTGTCAGATTGAATAAAACTTATTTTACATATTTTATCGCGTTTTATTTAAACTAATAAGAAAAAAAACTCAAAAAAACCCCATTGAAATACATAAAATTATTGTTGTAAATGTAGAAAACCAGTAACTGCCCAATATAAGATAACTCAAAAGATTTCTTAGATACAAGAATTTATTTAATCTGAATCATATTAAATAAATTCTTGTACTTAACTTTAAGTATTTATTAAATTTGCTTATATCCTGTTATCTGGATTAAATTTAGGTTGCTTTCAATTCTGATTACCTAGCGAAAAACTTTAACGTATGAGGTAATCAAATTATTCAGAGGGAAAGGGAACACGCCCAACAGCACTTAAGACAATATTCGTATATTCTGAGAACTTTTTACATTATTAAATCCTATACACTTCTGATATTTCGTTCAACCAATCACTTCCATAGTTATGAATTTGAAGTCATAACCCTTCTATTTGTAAAATAATGCTATTATAAAGTTAATCATAAGGACTTCTTCTTAAAGGGAGGATATAAAGTATTTTTACTACTTCGTATCATCTCGTGACTGTTGTTAGAGGCGACGGAGTGATCTGAAACAGGAGATAGGCAGCAGCATCTTCTTAACAAACTGCAGTTGCCGACGACTCCTGTCGGTCCTGGTGATTATTAAAATTTACCTACCCTATGACGCAATATATGGGGAGCGTTATTGTCAGCGGTGGATTTTATGGGCTATAATTGATGGATACATAATGTATTTATGTATGTTTCACAGGTTTCATGGATACGAAGAAAAGACTATCATCTTTTAACAGTTGGATTAACTACGTATAGTTCTGATCAGCGGTTTCAAGCAATTCATCTGCAACATTCAGAGGTGATATTATCTCCGTTAACAGATCATGCAAATTTTAATCGTAATGTTCTAAGTATTTTATGTACGTGTATCTTCTTTATTCTCTTGTTTGGTATATTTTTACATTAGCTTCTGTTAAAAAATAATGCATTTTTTTATTTTACTTATTGAATTAAATACAAAATACAAAAGGCACATTTTTGGCAGGATTGGACTCTGAAGGTGAAATTTGTTCAGAAACGTGATGCGGGTATCTACGAATGCCAAGTGTCATCACATCCACCTACTAGTATCTTCTTGCGGCTTGATGTTGTTGGTATGGAATTTTTTCCTTTGCTAGTTATTATTACATGGTTTGTATAAAGTTTTACGAAACTATATCTGGAGTTGTTTGTAATCTCCTTATTACATAAGGCCATAAAAGACCGATAAATGTAAGTGTTTTTTGATTTATGACACTTACGTATCGTTGTTAATACTACATTATAATGTAGTCATTATTGTTACGTATCGTTGTTCATACTAAATTAAATGAACACTTCCAATTTTTATGGCTTGACATATATTGTGGTTCACACTAAGACCAAAGTTACGAGACTAATTGTGTAGATCCAAGAAAACATTTGAGCCCAACAATAGTAATATTTTAAAAGTCGACGTCTGCTTGAGTGTGAATTCGCAGATCATGAGCGTAAAGATGGTAAGAGCAGCAAGTCGGTAGAAGAGAGATTTAATATAAATGGAGAACACAATAAAATTATATATTGAGAATTTGCATTTATTTGTTTATTTAACATAACAAAGTGTACAAATGCAATAATCATCCGGACAATTATGAATACTAGTGGTGGCTTAGTGGTCAGAGCGCGACCTTCATTTATTTATTTTTTAGATCTGTATGTAAGGTAAGTTGTAATTCACTTTCAACTACACATTACTATATAAAACACAAAAAATAAACTAAACACTTTTTGCCTTGATACACACTCCAGATACTAATTGAAGAGGAACATTTAAAATCAAAAGAAATTTACGGCCTATACAGTAAATATATCGGTTACTATTTATTCACTACATTTAAAAAAATTGGCGACAATCTCTGCTTTGTGTCATTGTTTGGCCCTAGACTATAAATTGTTTGACATTTTTCTTGTGTTTACTCAGAGACGTAGGCAGAATTAACGTTAAAATGTTCCCATGTTTTATTTTATTTAATTTTTTAATCTTTATTAATATAAAATACACGCATTTAAAATAATAATAAACATCGTCAAACTGTGCAACTTTGTTGGCGACAATGGCGCTCTTTTTTTATACATTAATATGTATTTTTGTTACATACATACTTATCTTAGGTATATTTATTACAATAAATATCTCTATCTTTAATTAATACTTATTATAGGTAGTACATTACACTTTTCACAGACACGTATTTTTCAGTCTTTTCTTTAATGTTACAGTGCTTATGTCTTTGGACGTATCTCTTATAAAATCTGATCAATTAAATATTAGCGGAGTTAAATATTGCCTAATTCTCTTACCATAATAGTTTCTTATATGTGGTATCACATATTTACCCTTCTCAACTTGCCTGGTACGATATTTATGCGTTATAGGTTGTTTAAATTTATTTATTTTATAATGTTCTAAAGCAATTAGGTAATCTACCTTTTCATGCACTGGAAGTATTTTACATAATATATTAAATAATTTGTCATATTTTGTTTTACACTGCAATTTTACTTTTTTACTTACTAAATACTTAAGTAGTCTAATCTGTAAATGTTTTATACGCTCTAACTGTGTTTTGAATGTTAGCCCATAACTGTTCAATCCATAATTGATTACCGAGTCAGCCAGTGGCTAATACAGTACGTACAAGACTTTTCGATTCATGAAATTGCTTAGGTGAAAGAATCTACTCAGTATTGATTGCAATTAAATACACAAACCATTGACGCGCAGTTTCCAGTTCATATTACTATCTACTGTTAGGCCTAAGTATCGGTATTTATCTATTACATCTATGTTTGTGTACTGGCAGCCAGCTTTATTGAGGTGTAGACACTCGTATGTATGACCAATTATATTTATGTTTAATTTACATTGCTTAAAGACGTTACTGTGGGGTGAACTTACATACATAGCCTTTGTTTTGGATAGATTTATAATTATACCGTTATCATGTGCCATTTAATTATGTTTTCTAAGTCCTCCTGTATGTTTTTTTGTGCATCACTCGTGTTATTTGTTGAGTATATTAGGCACATGTCGTCTGCATACATAACCGTTTTACAATGCTTTATCATATTAATGACACTATTAACATGCATAATGTACCCAACTGGACCGAAAACCTATCCGGTGGGTACTCCAAGACTCACGCTTACATCATCCCCTGTTACTCCGTCTATCAATGTACATAAGGATCTATTTTGCAAATGGCATTTAAACCATCGGTTGATGGGACCTCTGATACCACATTCATCCATCGCACGCAGTAGTACTTTATGTTCCAGGGTGTTAAATGCCTTTTTATAATCAATAAAAATAGCAGCGACAAACTTACCCTCATTGAGATTGTTGTTGATATAGTCGGTGAATTGCGCAAGCGCAGTGTCCGTGCTGCATCCGCGACGGAATCCGTGCTGCGCATCTGATATTATGTTATATTGCTCTAAGTAACAACTTATCTGATTCACTATTACTTTTTCTACTATTTTAGTTATTACCGATAATATAGCAATTGGTCTATAGTTACTATAGTCCATGTGGCTCCTCTGTTTATATATTGGTCGTATTATTGCTTTTTAATATATCCGGATAAACCCCCCACCCACACTCATATTTATAAATTTAGCTAATACTTTTTCTTTACCTGCTTTATATCTTGTACTCTAATTTTGTCTAAACCCGGTGATTTATTATAATCTAAATTATTTATATATTTTTCTATCATATACGCTCCTACCTTCTTAAAGTAAAAAGAAATATCACTTGGTTTTACATATTAAATTCTATCCAAAAAATATTATAACAGTTATGCTTTATTTTCTGTACTTCTCCTGTGAACGTTTCAGAAAACTTATTGCAAATATTTTACGAACTGCTAGTTTGACCTAAAGATTTTAAAATAACGTCATCTAAACCCGATTTAGGCTTACCTATCCATTTATTTATATTACACCATATTTTTCTAAAATCATTTTTACATTTTTGTATCTCATTCTGCCTGTATTTATTCTTAGCTTTATCTATTAATTTATTTACCTTATTTCTATATCTCCTATACATTAGTCTTTTATTCATATTCTTAGGGGATGATTTCCAAACCCTGAACAGTAAGTCCCTATGTTCTATCTTTTTACATAGTTCGTTATTAACCCATGGTTGCTTAATTCTTTTATTCTTTGGTGTTTTCTGTAACTTACACTTATCATATATTATATCTATAAAAACCCTGTGTAATTTTTCATACAATAAGTTAGGACAACTCGTTTCCATGACATCAGACCAATATATTGTTTTTAATTTATCGAATACCATTTTTTCGTCTAATATGGTTTGTGTTTTACAATTATTATTAATGTTGGATACATTCTCAGTTATTTTTACGCTAATTCCAACCATATATTGATCCGATACGGTACAAGTTAGTAATTGCGCGCACGCGTCTAGCAGCCATCCGTGGCTCGCCCGCACGCACACATAGTCAATATTCGAGGAATTCACTCAGCCATCCACGATCGCTTCGCGAGTTATCTCTGACGTAGGTATTGCCCTTTGTAAATAAACTCGTATTTGTACCTTGCGATATATCAATATTGATGTTGAAATTATTTCTTCTGAGGATGGGATATTTTTCAGTATGGTATCCAGTTCTGTGATAAAAACTAACTTATTTGAGTTTGGTGGTCTATATTTAGCCAATATATGTGTAGTTTTACTTCCAGTTTTTAGTTTTCCATGAATTATCTCCGTTTGTTTTTATTGGTATATGTGGTTTCTCTGTGGTAAAATATAAGTCATCTCTCACGAATATGAGTATCCCACTGCTTCTTCTTGTCTCCCTAGTGTTAGAATACACCATATAACCAGGGATCTTATATAGTGATACTTCTTCGCTTTTTATGTTTACTTCTGTGAGAATGATGACATTTAGCGTTATTTTTGTTGTACAGTGGCATAATAAAGCAAGAAGTTGGTTGAATTGTTTTCATACAGAACGTTTGTTCAGATGAATTATATTTATATTATTATTCGAGAATTGTTGAGACCAGGTATTTATATCCTGATATCTAGTGTATTCAATGTCATTTAAATCCAATTCAATGTCTTGGTTATCGAATTTTAAAGTTCTTGAAATCACATAGTGTGTAACGCCTTGCATATTATAGTTTTTGTTGTTATTGAGTAGCTACTTAAATTAGTTTTCGTTCTTATTATGTTTTTCTCGCAAGATTTTAATATCGATTTCTGTTCTTATGGGAATAATTTTTTCCTTCTAGCTTTTCTTGACTAATATATTAGAGTTTTGAGTCCGTATGAATTTATATAATTGCTTTAATTGATTCCTGGTTTCCCAGAATAGTACTCTGGTCCATTTGGTTAAATCTTCATTTATGTATATACGCATGTTTTTATTGTTGCCATATACATCGCCATTGGTTAGTTGAACTCTTCTTTTTTGCATCCATTGATCTCAAGCTTGCTTTGACCGCTGCTTCACTATATCTGGGCTTGGTCAAACTAAGCTTTATGGCAACATCTTTGACTACCTCTTTTATATTTTCATTATCTTTGTTCTTCATTAGGTATGCAATTTCAACATTTTTTTTTTCTTTTTCCTTCTTCTCCAAGCTAACAATTTTTCCTCTAATGCAGTATTGCATTTCTCAAGGTATACGATCTTTTTTTCTAACGCTTTTATTTTATTTTCCGCACTCTTTTTGAATTTTAGCATTTTTTGGTACTGCTCAGCATAAAAATCTACTGTCTCCACAAGTTCATCAAGTTTTTTTTTTTCGACCTGGAATATGACCTTCAATTTATTGTTCACCTCTACTAATAGTGATTCTACTGTAATGTTGTGCGGATCTATGTCTATGATCCGCGATTGTATTTTAGAGCTCGACTTTTGACACTCCTCACATACTTCGGTTTGCAGGAATTGCTTCGAGTTTCGCACACATTTCTTATGATACACACTTTCACATCCACCTTTAAATTTTAATACCTCGTCCTAAGTCATTGATAAAAACAGTTTACATTTTTTGCACTGCACCATTTTTTTTCGACACTAATAGGAACACAAATATCGATAAGTAATAATATCTAACACAAGTCCGCACGCGGAGCGCTCGCGACGAGACTGATACCTATATTTTATACAAATTTTAGCTTTCTGCACTCCTCTTCCTCAACCTTTATACACTTTAACCATGCCACAAATCACACCGTAAGCACAATATGCTTAAAATCAGATAAAACATTTTCTATTTACGTTTTAATAGGCATATGAAAATATTTTTTTTTTTATTTTAAGCAAAACATAAGAACAAAATTAAAGTTTGAAAAAATATGATAGTTCTAATAAACATAATCACGAGAGTACTTCTCAAAAGCTTGTAAATGAAACTATTTACGAGGAAATACAATTAAGAATTGCATTCTACATTATTTTGAGGCACAAAAA
The DNA here is from genome assembly GCA_907164705.1 of Parnassius apollo. Taxonomy (NCBI): domain Eukaryota; kingdom Metazoa; phylum Arthropoda; class Insecta; order Lepidoptera; family Papilionidae; genus Parnassius; species Parnassius apollo. The sequence goes on from CAJQZP010001523.1 coordinate 118,861, forward strand.
GATAATCTTTTATAGAATATGATTCTAGAATGAGGTCACTTTCAAACGATGAATACATTTAAGAATAAACGATTATCGATGCAAATTCAATTCGAATTTCGATTTTGATAAGAATAGTGAAGCTCAATTTCCTTTATATATCTCACTTTTTTTAATTAATTGTTTATTTTTCTGTTTTAATTAAATTCTAATATAAAATCTCGAGTTTTACCGTAGTCTGGTCTGGTCTAAACCAGAACAATTTTATTCTTTAGATTGTATTCTGTTAGAAATTATTTTTGTTATACAACACAACACAAAAAATATATTAATTTCAGAACAATACTACTCTCTGGGTATTAACAAATTAACAATCCCTGGTGACATCCTTAACTTATCATAATTAATTTACGGTTTAGACTTAATGGGATCTTTAACGTACAATATAAGAAAATCTAAACATTTTTTAAAATATAATACATACACATACAGATATATATATATATATATATATATATATATATGTATATATATATATAACCTTTCAAACGAGACTTAAGTATTCTGTGACAAAATCTTAGATGAAACCTTATAATATATATAAATAGCCCAACGGATTAGTAAGCTGAAGTAGCAATGGGTCGGCCATACAGCTTGAAGAACCGACAACGGTTGGGTATAAAAGGTTCTCGAGTGGCAGCCTCGTACCGGTAGGTAGTGTAGGTACTACACTACGTAGGACGTCCCCCACTAGATGGAGTAACGACCTGGTAAGATATGCAGGATATCGATTGATGCAGGTGACTCAGCACCGTGCTTTGTGGCATACCTTGGGGGAGGCCTATGTTCAGCAGTGGACTTGTGAAGGGCTGTAATTATGATGATGATGATGATTTTTGAATGGCATGGTCAATAGTTGTTTCTCTTCCAGAAACTGAATCAGTGGTTTTTGTATCATCTGAAGCACAATTGATGTTGAAGCATCCTCCCACAAACATGATAATTTTATTCAATATTATTATATATTTTGTGCCAAAGTTGGTAACGATTACTACCTAATTTGTAGACTTACTTTTTTTTATAGAAGAGGGGGCAAACGAGCATGTGGCTCACCTGATATTAAGTGACTACCACCGCCCATGATCAACCGCAACACCAGGGGGAATTGCAGGTGCGTTGCCGGCCCTTTAGGAAGGAGTACGCTCTTTTCTTGAAGGTCCCCAGGTCGTATCGGTTCGGAAAAATCGCTGGTGGTAAACTATTCCACAGAGAGGTTGCACGCGGAAGAAAACTCCTCTTGAAACGACAGTGGTGGACCGCCAAGCATCCAGATGATGTGGATGGTATCACAACGTTTGCCGCGTAGTGCGTTCACGAAATTTGGCGGCTGGGATTAATCCGAACAATTCCTCAGAGCACTCTTCATGGTATATGCGAAAGAAAATGCAAAGAGATGCAAAATCTCTTCGCAGTGCCAGTGAATCGAGCCGATCGGAAAACACTCGGTCGTCGACGATTCGAGCCGCTTTGCGCTGGATGCGGTCAAGTGGAAGGAGCTGGTACTGGGGAGCCCCAGCCCAGAGATGGGAACAGTATTCCATGTGCGGCCGAACCTGCGCCTTGTAAAGTTAGCACGCCAAGCTGTTTAGAGTCCAATTTGGCCTTCTCTTCCAAGTGACCACGAAACTGCACGTCACTTGATATGTCGACGCCGAGGATTCCGATACTGGCTGGGGCAACAAGGATAGTGCCTTGAAACTGAGGAGATACGATAAAGGGATTCTTTTTAGCGGTTAACGCGCAAATTTGTGTCTTCTGGGGGTTAAACTGGACTGGATTTAGTCGCCCCCAATCCGAGACTCTGTTCAGAAAAGACACGAGTTCAGACACAAGTTTGTCCCAGCACTCGGAGACGTCATCTGCATAGCAATGAATGTTACGGGTTTGCAACATATCATTGATATGCAGAAGAAACAGCGTTGGCGATAGCACGCAGCCTTGTGGAACATCAGCATTAATAGGCTTGCAATAGGAGCTTGTACCGTCTACAACGACCTTGATGCCCCGATCGGCAAGAAATGTGGTAATCCAATCGTACAATTACTCAGAAAGCCCATAGGAAGGGAGCTTCGAAAGAAGCGCTTTGTGCCAAACCCGATCGAAGGCCTTCGAAATGTCCAAACTAACGGCCAATGCCTCCCCCTTGGATTCTACTGCCTCTGCCCATCTGTGAGTTAGGGAGACCGGAAGATCACCAGCTGACCGACCACGGCGAAAACCGTATTGGCGGTCACTAATCAGCTGGTGATCCTCAAGGTAACTCATGAGCTGGCAGTTTACAATGGACTCCATTGTTTTGGAGAACAAGGAGGTGATGGCGATAGGCCGGTGGTTGGACGGGTCTGAGCGGTCGCCTTTTTTAGGGATTGGGTGGACGAAAGCCGTCTTTCATGATTTTGGGACTACGCCTAGGGAGTAGGAGTACCGGAAAAGACGCGTTAAAACCGGTGCCAAGTTTGGAGCACATGTCCTCAGCACAATTGGGCTGAATTCCGTCAGGCCCACTCGAATTGTGAATGTCCAGGGAGAGGAGTGCTTTGAACCCTGTGAACCCGGCCCCTCCCCCCCTTCGAGTCGAGTTGGACGCAAAGAAAGAGTCTAGAGGATCGGCTTTCTCCTTTGCGGTATGGGCCAGTGAGTCGTCCTCCCTGTGCAGAGATGGAAAAGATGGCTGACAGAAATTCCCCTGGACAGCCTTGGCGAGAGGCCAGAATGCACGGGTTCCAGAAAGAAGGCGGCCTAGTTTCTCGCCAATTCTGCCTACGTGCTCTGACTTTGCCTTGGCAATGACTCTTTTGAAGGACCTAGAGGCGGAATTATACTTCTTTTTAGAGCGCTGGTGTTTACATCCCGGGACGTTGATGCGTCAGCCCAGGCTTGGTAGCACTCCTGCTTATAGCATGATGCTATTTTACAGGAGCGACCAAACCATGGCTGAGATTTGCCTCCAGTGGGCAACACAGAGAAAGGAATAAAAAGTTCCATACCCTGAAGTACCACATCAGTGACAGAATCCGCAACAACGTTGGGATCGTCCGGCGAGAAGCAAACCCGCCCCCAAGGGTAGGATGCAAAGAAAGACCGCATCCCATCCCAATCGGCTGACCTATAGTGCCAAACACGGCGGCAGCTTGCAGATTGAAACTGCGATTTCAGCGTGAGTGGCACCACACTCCGAACAAGACAATGGTCCGATGAGCCTAAAGGGGCGTCAACGGAAATCTGATATCCATCCGGGTGAGAGGTCAGCAGAAGGTCCAACAGGGAAGGTGCATGATCCTCCACATCTGGAATCCGCGTAGGCGAAGTAACCAGTTGTGTCAGACCATATGCCAAGGCAAAATCATGAACAGATCTCCCCGCATGATCGGTTAAACGTGAACTAAGCCATTCGGCGTGATGGGCGTTAAAGTCGCCGAGAATCACGATCTCTGCGGAGGGGATCTGCTGTAGCAACGAATCTGTAGCCATTTGGACGTGGTCGAAGAGTCGGTCTGTTTCGGCATTACCGCTATGGGACCTATAGAGGCACCCGTAGACGCGCGGATGGTCGTCGCTGTCTACGCGTAGCCAAAGGATGGACAGGTCCGAACCTTCAAGTCTGCCAAGGCGTCGAGAACAGATGTCCTCTCTGACGTAAACGCAAACTCCAGCCCGAGGCACAAAGGAGTGTTCCAGTTTGTACCCCGGGTAGGAGAGATACGAGACATCAGCCGGAGAGGACACCTGCGTCTCGGTCAGAAAGAGCAGAGCCGGCCTCGCCGTCTCGAGATGGTAGTGGACGGCGTTTAGGTTAGAGTCGGTTAGGTCGCCTTGGTTTTGTTGCTCCGTTTGCCCCGAGCAGTTGTAGTCTTGAGCGTAATTTTGCCCCCCCCCAGAATACGCGGGCAGCCTGGACGCGCTCAGAAGTGGAGAAACATGATCGTGGATGCTCAGCGAGGGATTCTCCTGCGGTGCTGGTACCCTCCTGGGTAGTCTATTATCATTTAATTCCGCTACCATGTTGATGGGGAGGGGGGGGGATTTGGGCCTCCGGCCACCTGCACTCACCAGACGAAATGCGGAAGCAGAGCTTCCACTTCACGCCGGTATTCTGTGAGGTCGTGGTACCACCCCGGTTTGAGCCGGCCCATACCTAATTTGAAGAGCACCTACCGCCTTCCCTCAATTGCGTGTACTAATCCCGTCACCATACTACAGGAGGCATCCTCACATGAGAAGGCCTCGTGTGGAGGCGAAACACGTGTCTTATTATCGTCGATGATGTGTATTTCCTAGTGTAGTGGTGTTGGAAGTAGTGGTGCTGGGATCAGTAGTGACAGGATTAGTGGTAACGGAATTAGTGCACGAAATTGAAGGAGGGCGAGGAAGGGAGTTGATCTTCAAAGTAGGTAAGTCACATCATTTTATTTTATTTAGTGGATATGTGCGAGGTTATTCTTACCAAATTCAGGATAATGGAGACTTTGGAACTTTAAGAAAAAGTAACGCCTGATTCTATTATATAAACATATATTTTATGTATTTAATTTACCGATAAATAGTATTAATTTTTTTGGGTTTATGCCATCTAGCATCTACACCACCATGAGTACAATTTTTGTTCGATAACATGACTTTACTTATATAGAATGCAGAAGATTGCTATTACGCTTTCTATTGCGCTATTTCTTAGTTTCTGCTGCGTGTGAGCTTCACATACGTTTTCTTATTTATGCAATTATTAATATTGTGTAATATGCGATCACTATTTCTAAAATAAATGCGTGTACCTTGGTAACTGTTTTAAATAAAATTAATATAAGATTAATTTATAATTTAAGGCTGGACATTGCAAACACATTTTTATGTGACTTTGAGATAATGAGGAAAATTAATTAAAAGTTACAACTTTACGACAATATTTTGTTTTTCACGGCACATATTTATGAGATGCGAAAATGCCAGTTAATATTTTTTATTGAAAAGTAAAATAATAAATTTGTTTGTATGAAAGAAAGACCGTTGTAATCTTGCAATTGTGATTGTATTACAATAAACTTTATGGTAAATAATGGCCTGCGTACGCGATTTGAATGATCGACCTGAATCGTACGTACCTGGTACGTAGTGTTTACCCCACCGCTTTTTGTCACACAAAAAGGTTACGGATCAGAATTTAAAAGCACTCCCGTAAAAAGTTTCACTTCAAAATTTGATTACTCTGAGAGTTCTTACCACTAGAGGAATAAGTAAATCATTATTTATTATGTAATTACGTCGAGAAATTTGGTCATAACTAAAAACACTGTTAGGCTCACTTATTAATTACCGCTTGTTTAAATTAAGTATTAGTTACATCTATATTTGTCTCTTTCTATTTTTATTTAGAAGAAAAACCGAGAGAGCAGCTTTTTCATTAGTTGACGTTTATTTTCTTTTTCTTGTCTGATGTACGAATGAACGTATATTATAGTAATATTTACACAATAACCCATTTAGATATTTCAACACTATTCGCAGAACCCAAGTTTATATGAAAATATACATTTTTCCTTATAACCATCTGTTACTCAGATAATATATCAACGTTTCGTTCTTGATACTTTTACTTGACAGCCTAAAATAAATCTTCTATTGCAGAGGCCCGCGCCCAAATATCCGGACCAACGGAGAAATATCTCAAGCCGGGGTCGACGCTGCGTTTGCAATGTTCCGTTGTTCAGACGACGGAAGCTCCGGCATTTGTATTTTGGTCAGTTGAGTAAATATAGAGTTATTGTTTTTAGAATAAATCTATATGCGATATATATTATATTGTGACCACGCCAGCTCCGGTAGCCACCTGAGGGTATTCGATGACAGTTTCGATTGTATGTACTTGAACCACTGATCAAGGTTTATGAGATATCTAATCGACATCTAAGGACAAACCTAAGTTTATTTACTTATCTTCACGCATAATCCCTAACCGGGTAGCCAGAGAGAACAGATCGCCAAGTGTCACGATCCTTAGATACCTCTTTACATAAGTTTATTTCATTTACATTTTTTATTAGCAAACAATCGCAATAAAACATTACTATAGCCTAGGTTCAGCAAAGAACTTGTAAATGGCTGTAATAATAAATGCCATTAATATGTACTACATCACAATTGTTATATAAACTTTTATGTTAGCTATTACTGACATTTAGTACTGTATGTTCTTTTACCTTTTTGTCATTATCAGTCTGTTAAAATTTTCAGCTACACGTATTTCTTTTTGTGGGGAGAATGGATTAATATCGTAGACTAGACTACCAACAAACATTTCGCACATTTGACGCTATTACACGTCGCTGGTTTGGATATTTTACGCCCAGAATACAGAAATTCTCATACCGCCATCTATCGCAAACTGTTAGTTGTTTTTGGCATGTCGTATCTTCGCCTTTAATGGCACCTATTAGTTTAATCAGGGAAATTTAACATTTATTATTGTTTTTATTGATTTGATAAATTGGATTTCATTCTCAACAAAATTCAATTAGTCGTTAAGTGTAATGATAGACGAGAAAAAAACTGGTACGAAGTTAAAATTAATTAAAATACTCTTAAAGGGGCCACGCGGTCATAACAACTCACGGCTCACTGTCTACGGCCCGCAATTAACGTTTTTAAGGTTTTAATTATTTTAGGACTCATAGTCCTCAAAAACCACGCTTTGTTTTTACCCGACTACCCCAGAATGAGGTTAATGTTTTTTTAAGATTATGTATGTCTATTTCTTTGGCACGCTCTGTTAACGGGTTGATAGATTTATTGGCTCTATAATATTTATATATTGCAACTGCACATTTACGTAGTCTGGTTAATTAAACAACTGTTTTAAACATTTTGCTAGTTAAACCTACGTAAATTGTTCTTGTAAGTAAATTTGATGACGTTATAACACAATGTGATAATAAATTATTTGATAGAAGTCAAAGTTCTTCTTTTCTTAAATTGATTTATGAATGTTCAATAACGCTCTCTATTGAACTTGTCACAAGATGGGCATTACAGACGTATAATTATTAATTTTTAATAACTGTTTAGATACATCATAATATAAGGGGAATGAAAATGTGTTTTGAATGGAAGCTAATTTAGTTTTACCATACCATTATCATTGACTTATATATTACTAGCGTAAAAATTATAGCCTATCAAAATACCACTGGTGAACATAGTCTTTCCCAGAGATTTCACATTTTTAATCGTAGTTGCCTTGCTTTGTAAGCGCGTTAAAGAAAAACTGCGATTACCACAGTTTTATTTATTTATTTATTTATTTACTTATTTATTTGATTATTTTGCATAATGTGTGTGTTTTATAGTTGCTATAAAGAAAAAATATAGTACAACACATTAACCATTTCTGGTGTACAAAATGATATAAATTTAAAAACATTAAGTATTAATAACTACAATATAGATTAAAATTACAAAAAAAAAACAATGGATAATAATTAACAAAAAAAAATAAACTAGAAAGCGACATAATAAAACAAAAACATTTACTATTCACTTGCCTATCACATTATTAATATTTATATTTTCATGTCACATTATATATTATTATTAAGAATAGGCCAAAATTTTAAGATATTTTTTTTCCATCAACTCACTAAACGAATAAAAAGATTTATTAAATAGCCACTTTTTCAACTCGTTCCCGAAACTCTTCCTTGGTTGTAGTTTTGTTATCGGGTATAGCGTTAAATACTTTTATACACATTGCATAGCAATTCTTATGATAATTAACCGTTTTTGGTATTTTATCAATGACTAATTTATTTGGATGCCTCAAAGGTTTGGATTTGTTTATTACAATTTTCACAAATTTGTTAAAAATAAAGAATTATTTTTAACAAATTTTGCTGTTTCAAGAATGTATATGCACGGAAGTGTTAGCACTTTCAAATCTCTAAATATTGATTTACACGACTCATGAGGGGCAATATTACATATTGCACGTAGACATTTTTTTAGCACAATAAAAACTTTATTGATGTCTACAGAATTTCCCCATATTATTATACCGTAGCTAAGTATAAAATAAACGTATCCGTAAAACGCCATGAGAGCTGTTGATTGCGATGCCGTTTTTGTAAGGTTCCGTAATACGTAAACAAAGCGGTTAAGTTTATTACCTACGTTTTCTACGTGAGTTTTCCAGTTGCAGAATGCATCTATATGTATACCGAGAAAAGAAATTTCTTTTACTTGTTCCATATTTTCGCCATTGTATACAAAATTTAGCTTTGTTTCATTATTTTTTTTATTATAAAATTGTATTAACTTGGTTTTGCTTATATTTATGAGTAAATTGTTATGTTCTAGCCATTCAATTATTAATTTCAAAGAATCATTAATGTCATTTACAAATTTACCAATGTCAGATTTTTTGTTACATGTCAATAGCATGGAAATGTCATCTGCAAATAAAGTCAATAAATTGTTTGTTACATAAGAGATGTCATTAATATACAATAAAAATAAAATTTGACCTAGTACACTGCCTTGTGGCACGCCATATCCATTAATTAGGTACGGTGATTTATATTTCTCGAGTTACTTGTTGTAATTTAACCTTGAAATTTCTACATTTTGCTTTCGGTCTTTAAGATATGATTCTATCCAATTTAATGCCAGTCCGCGAATGCCTAAGTTGTCGAGTTTGTTTAATAGAAGTTTATGTGAAACGAAATCAAAGGCTTTACTCATATCTATGAATATAACTGAAGTGTGATTTTTGTCATCTAAATTTTTAACAACATTTTTTACTAGATGAAAACATGCATGGGCAGTTGATTTATTGCTTTGGAATCCAAATTGTTCATCTATTATTATATTAAATTTTGAGATGAATTCTATAATGCGCTTGTACATTGCTTTTTCAAATATTTTCGAAAAATAGGCACTAAGGTTATGGGCCGATAATTACCCATATGACGTTTATCACCTCTTTTATAGAGTGGTTTTACTATAGATTTCTTTAATCTATCTGGAAATTTGCCATTTGTAAAAGAAAGATTAATAAGGTAAGTTAAAATTTGTCCTAATTCGTTACTGCAACATTTTATTATTTTCGTAGAGACTGAATCATAATATAATTATTTGAAGTTGTTTTCAAAAAGTTGCTGCTACTTATCTGTTCTATTTTCCCCTGTCGCCTTTTACGACATTCACAGGATGGAAAAGGGTAGTGGATATTCTTACACCGCCAAACATGGTCTATTTGACTGTCCCGTTGATCAAGTGGTCGTAAATGTGATTGTTCATCATGAGCTATCAGGTAGAGCCAAATCAGTTATTGGGTTTTTATGTCAAGAAATTATCAGTAGTAGCCTGGAGTCAGGAAGTTGGTTGTGTTTCAGTCCCGTGCCTTGCAAAGTACGTAAAGCCGTTGGTCATGCGCCTGATCTCTCTTCGGTCGTGTCGGAATACCGTTCCATCAGACTATGAGAGTAAGGGAATAGAGAATACATACGTCATTTATACATACATTTGCGTGCTACAATTTTGTCCTTAGCAGCCTCTGTTGAGACTGGTGGTGAACGAAGTTTACTCTGAAGGATATTATTGTTATTACATCACGGCTCCTAGTGCTGAATATCATCTATTGTATAAATTATGCAAAATACGAATTGTTAGATTTGGATATAATTTCGTGATTAGTGTCTCCATCCCTCTAGGCACTGCATCATAGCTCACCTCTTATTTGCAGTGCAATTATGTAGCACCGATGGGTATAGTGATGACGTTTTTTGTATTCAGTTGTTTTCCATATATTACGTAATTGTATCAGTATCGAATCTGGGACCAAAATTCGTCACACATATTTTAATCTATTCTTATTTTCTTATTTACTAGGTATCACAACAGCCGAATGATAAACTACGACGTGGAGAGAGGCATCAATGTAACAACTGATCCTGTACAGCGCCTGTCAGACCTTCTTATACCGGCTGCTAGTGTTTCTCACGCTGGTAACTACACCTGCGTGCCCAATAATGCTGTACCAGCGAGCATATACGTCCATATTTTTAATGGTAATAAATTGACTCGTATAACGCTATTAAAATAAGTTTTAAATTAATTATTCCCATTAATGTTACTGTTTATGTAATTTAAGCGATAGTGATTACTGGATAATGAAAACTCCTAATCCCAAGCATTTTGTAATGTATATAGTATTGCTCGGATAAAAAAATAAACTATATAAACGTAGGTAGATCCCATAGCATCGATATCGCATCTGCATTTCGATTCTTAATTGAGGATAAATGTAGATGTCTATGGGCCACAGTATCCAATGACCATAAGCCATTTTATAGGGTAAGGGTGACAAACGTGCAGACATTCCACCTTACGTGGAAAAACCATGCTACAGCTATATTAGTGGTATAGTTGAACCACGAATGGCTCATAATGAATTAGGTGGACTGTGTGCTCCTTTGTCATCCTTACCATTCTATCTGTTTGAACATTAGATGTTATGGATAGTAACTGCCGAATAAGTATATTCATGAGAATATACTCCTTCGTACGGTCAAAGGAACATACGTTGCAACAGTAATTTATATTGGAGATCTATATTGCGAATCTTTTAATTTGGGTCAAGCGTTTTATTTTGTTTTAGATTAGATGGGATATTGAGGTATCAGACGGCCGAAGAAGCTTCGTATTTTTATCAACAGTATGCACCGCATATAATTGCGTTTTGAATAAAAAAGGCATATGGCATATATCCTTTATTATCATCATCCTTCAAAATTCTGCGTCAAACATGAATAGTTTTCATTGTAAGGATATAAATGATCACACAACCACAATTTGTTAATATCTACAACTATTCTTTCTTAATATCTTAATTGGACTTATTTACATATTTAAGGATCATTCTACGCTACATCATTCATTAGAATTACAGGTTGAACATAGGGATCAGGTGTTTTTGTTTAAACTTTTACATGTATAGATTTCTCCTTCCTTCTAAATCGTATTTCATTTAGATGCCCCAGATTGAGTGTGTGCTCCAGTTTTCTCTACTCCTTTTTGCAGAACTAAGGATTCGAAAAATCGGTTTCTGATCAGTGCTTGCAATACACATAGTAAGCGTTATAACCATATCTATATATTTAACTACAAACTAAGCGGTTATATTTCATCTATTAAGCAAGTTGATCACGCTTAAGCGTTATGAGTCTTGTTCTCTCTCTGAATATAAAATTACCTTTACTAATAATGCTAATAGGCATGCATTATTTTTTTTTCTTTGGCTGATCACAAATTTCTACTTCATTTAATTATGTTTAAAGTTTTCGCAATGTTATTGTTAACGTTGTAAACTGTTCTGGCTGTATTGTTAACATTCATCTTACATTAAAATGTGATATAAGAGCTGTAAGTTTCCTTGAATAAATAAAATAAAATAAACAATTATCTCGCTATTATAGAACTGCCTCGTTGGTCTAGCGGTATTAATGCGATTGCAGATCTTGATGTCCAGGGTTCGAATCCAAAGTCAGGCCAAATTCAATTATTGGATTTTCTGTAAGAAATTCTAAATATTAGTCTTGAGTCAAGTTGGCGGTGTTTCATCCCCGTGCCTCGGAAAGCACGTAAAACCATTGGTACTGCGTATGTATATGACTATGAGAGTGAGGGAATACAAAGTTCACATGTGTTTAGACATATACTCGGGTGCTGAAATCCTATCTTGCGCAGATGGCTAGTCTTCGTTTAGACCGACTGCTGTGACAAAAATTCGGTCTGGAGGAGTAGAAGTAGGTAGATAATGAGGTGACAAAGGAGCACAAAGTCCACTTAATGGTAAGTGAATGCTGTAGCAAATAGAAATCTCTTAATTCATATAGTGTATATACCTGTGTAGGTATTCTGTGTGAGCGCAACCCTTCCCGAAACTATAGTGACAAACAAATTTGCATTCCATCTAATAGAAAGTAGATATGGCAATCAATGAAAATCTGCAGTCAACTGCTAATGAAGAAGTCTTCAGATATGCGGAGTCATCTCTGAAGAAATGTCTCACCTTAAATTATACTGATTCTAAGTGGTCGAATCAAACAATACCCAAGCGGTCGAATTCGACCGCGGCGATATTTCGTCAAACTCCCAAGCTTTCGGATTCGACCGCGCACACTCACAGCACTTTAAACCATTAAAACTTCTATTTAGAGACTACTTTCCTATGAACAAGTTTGGCATCATAGAATCGATATGCAATTTTCTATCTTCCAGTGCAATAAAACGTCTGTTAATTTGTGGATATTTATTTGTAATCGATGTTCATCACGTACGCCATTTTCATTTGGATGTTGTTATGTTGATTTTTGGATTTCTCTAGTGTTGTGTTAGTGTTTTATTATAGTGTTTTATCATAAAATTGTCATAAAAGTTTTTGTGTGAATATAATTTATCTTTTTAAGTAAATAATATCGAGTAGTATAATAGTGATTTTCACGCTGCCAACATCCGTTTGTTATGTACCCGTTTTTTGTTATCAAAATACAAGTCTTTTTGTAATGAAGTAAAACCTGACTTTTTAGACCACAGGATAGAGATTTTTGTATAGATTTTATAATACCGAACTTCTTCATAAAAATAGTTTTTAAATATAAGTTATAGTGTTTTAAAGTGCTGTGGGTGGGTGCGGTCGCATGCGACCACTCGGGATTTGACGGACGCATGCTAATGAGTGGGATTTTTATTGGGATTGAAGGGCTAAAACACAGTAGTGCAAGCACTGCTGTGGCCACAAAAAACGTAAAGGGTATCTACATAGATGGACTTCTAGGCAGAAAAGGAATCCGACTATTTAGTACCAAAATTCTCAAAACATGGTTTTTCGCAGGTGAGAACCCAGCTGCAATGCAATCTTCATCGCCCAGCTTCGTCTACTGCTTCAAATATCATGGACTACTCTGCACCATTCTATCAATTGCTCACTTCACCATGCGGTGACATACAAACTGAATATTTATTCCGCTTTTTCATACATTTATCCTGTCGTCTAGTTACGAATATTTATTATATGAGGTAAATTTTGATTGGAACATGCTACGGTATATTAAAAATGATGTTTATAGTGACGTGAACGCCAGAAAAAAACTAGATGCCACTCGCGCGTCTCGACAGCACCGACTCTACATATTTTTAATTCTCTTCTGAAACAATGGAAAAACATATTTCGAGTCTGATTAATATCTGAGTAATATCTGAGTCTGAGTCCTTTGCGGTATAAAAATAATTTATGAGCCAAAACTATTTATCCTTTTTATCATATTATCTATTTGAAAGATTACTAATTTTTTAGGTTTTATTTGGATATTTAAATTTTTATAATTTTTTACTTATAATGTTACTTTTTCAAAACGAGATGTATATAAAATATGCATCTACATAGTTTTTTTTTTAAATTAGCATAGCCATATTAATTCCTATTTAATTATTTTTCTTCTAACCATTGCACCGATAGTAATAACATAAAATTTCTCCATAAACGCATAATACAAAGACGTATGATATAATAGGTGGGAACTGGTGACCTATAGAGCAGGTATTGTGTAATATACTTATTAGGAATCAGTCTTATGTAGTAAATTATATATTTTTTAACCAAATCGTCATCATAAATTCTATACTTGCTGGTGATGAGAAAATAAACATGTTCCATTCTATCCTATCTTATTCTATTCTAACTTTGTTTTCAGTTTTCAACTTGATTTATAATATTAAAATCCAATACTTCAATACTTCAAACGCAGCTTTAAATAGAGTTATACAAAAAATACACTCCGCGATACATTTCCCTTACAAAACTGAATTTTTGAGGATTTAGTAGTTGGTTGCTTATTTTATTTTATAAAACTGAAGTGTCACACAAGTTTACAGTCAGCTTTACCCCGTATTAAGTTAAAGACTACTAATGCGACTTTTTTATAGGAGAGGGGCAAACGAGCACACGGCTCACCTGATGGTAAGTGATTACCGCCGCCCATGAACAGCTACAATACCAGGGGGATTGCAGATGAGTTGCGCGGGAAAAAGAAAACAAGGAAAAAAAAAAAAAACAGGACAACGGCCTTTTAAAAAGCTGAACGATATGCCTACTGTTTTTTTAACGTTGCACTAAACCATAACATATTTATTTTATTAAAATTACTTAAGTAATATATTTATCTTAATAGCGTCGTTAATATAACTCGTTTTCGAAATAGCTAGTGATATCATTTGTCAAAATTGAACAACTAAATTAGCAGCTATGAGAGCCAAAATATTACTCCACTGTGTGGGCTGAGCCGCAGGTGAGTAAAAGTAATAATTTTAATGAGTACCATAACATAATGTTTAAAAATATTAAATGTACATGATACAACTTTTTCATAAGTATCTGAGTATCAGGTATGAGACTATGTCGAGAAGTAAGAGAACTAAAAGTCCGCACGAAAATATATTAGTAAATGTGACAAATTATTTGTGAAATTTTCATCGTAATTTATTTCAATAATACATAAAAACAAAATTTACCTCATGCGAATAAATTTGTTTATTTCTATTGTTATCGGAATATCGGTGAAATTATTTTTATCTCTATAAAATATTGTAAGTGTAGTGTGTAGAATGTAAAAAAATCTCATTTAATGTGACTAAAATTATAGAATTTAGGATATTAAAATACATATTTGTTGCCATTTTTATGGTAGCTTATAGTTCTGCTACTTTAAAATTTATTGTTGTACCAGTTCAAGATTTTGCATAGATTTTAAATTATTTATACCTAATATGATTATTAGTAATTACGTTATCGCTTGAAATTGATTCTATTTTAATTATAAGCAAATTTTATTTTATTAGCAAAGTAGGTTAGAAACTACTGCCAATGTATTTTGTATTAACTTGAATTGTATCTTCTAACCTCTTAATAAAAGTTGTCACAAAGTCAGAAAAAGTCAGAAGAAATTGGAAAAGTTTCATAAAATAAAAAAATTATAGAGGTTTCGCCGCATTGATTTTATCTATTTTATTTTTTATTTTTCGCTGTGTTTTTGTAAGAACTTTTACTAAAGTATCTTAGTTCTACTTCGTCAGAAAAAATGTACTCTCAATTTTAAATTTCATTCAACAAATCTTGAAATTATTGATCTTATATTGCACATATACATATAAAAACTGATGAATAACCAAATCAAAAAGTTTTTGACTTCCACGACAGAATAAAAAAAATTGTATTTCCATAAATAACATTACAATCTTATTCAAATACATTTTATTTTACGCCGTCGCTGCGTTAATATTAATGTTGCTTATAAAGAGAAAATTTAGTTAACTGAAAATCTTGTGCGTGGCTTCAAACAATTTCATTAAATTTGTTGATTTTTTATGGGTCTGCACATTCACTATTAAATACAGAACGCTTATTATCATGAGATTGTCATCCATTTTAATATGCATTATATTCCTAGGTCAAATGTCAGGCTTGGATATGTCAATATCTCTTTGACCTTTTTATATTGTCAGTTTATGCGCGACTTTTATTTATTTTCTTAGAATACTATAGATGCATTCTATGTTTATTTTATTAGAATTTATTATTTCTTCTAATTCCTAATATGTTTTCGTTAATATATTATATATTTACAATATATTTTAAGTATTGTTTTCGGAGTTGTCCATTTAGATTAAGCAATTTAATCACATTTTAGAAATTTAATCTAGTATTGTAAATATTCTTGTCGTTTTATTTTATCGTATTTAAAATACGTATTTTCCACTTATTACCTTAATAAGAGTTAGATATTCATTAATATTACTTGAATGAAGAATAAAAAAATAATAATTTTATGTAAAGAGTTATATAAAAGTTATCTTTATCCTATATAATTTACATTTTGAGACAACTGGGTATTTGTGTCGATCTGTTTGCAATACTAAAGTATTGAAATGTAAATATAATAACAATATTTGTGATATAAGTAAGTTCATTTTAATTTGTAAATATTTTAGAATTAAGGAAACTATAATGACTATACATAATAATACATAAGTGTTCATTTAAATCATAGTTTTATTTAAAACAGTTTTCCTATCGGGCTATAAGTACGGGTGCACGAATAAGTCTGCTCGACAGGAAGGGCGACGTTGTCACTGAATACCAGCGTGAAATAGCATCTAAATATTACTGTGTTTTGTATGAAGTATAAAGAAACCGAGACCGCTGTTACTGGAAATTTATATATATAAAAAAAGTATAATATTATACAAGCTGTAGATTTTGTTTCAATAAAATAAAATAAAAAAATGAAATAAAATAATAGTAATTTCCAGTAAAAGCGGTCTCGTACCTCGCACACTATATATGCAATTTCTTTCAAAAAACATAACAAAATGCGTTGAGTATATATTTTGCAACAAAAAAGCCAGCTGTTCAGCAAAATTCTTAAGTAACTGTCTTACTACAGCACTGATATTCTGTCAAAGCTACATAAATCGAATCTTAAACAATCACTGGACATAATTTACTACTCATTTTATCACTATAAATTTAGTTTTAAAAAATACAAATGATATGTTAGCAATGCATGAGTAGAGCCACGCGGCAGCTTTTGCTATCGCTCGGATGGATCGGCTCGAACCAGGGTGATACCACGAACTCACAGAATACTAGCGTAAAGTAGAAGTTTACTACTGGATTTCGCCTGTTGAGTGCAAGTGGCTGAAGTCCTAAATCCCCATCTTCATCATGGTAGTGGAGTTAAATAGAACACTTCCCCAGGAGGGTACCAGCACCCTCGAACTCTGAAAATCTCTCGCTGGTCATCCACGTCCAAGCTACCTTACTCTTCCTAAGCGTGGATGCTCAGGCTGCTCAACGTATTCTTGGGGGCTGTGGGTAGGTCGGGTGACCAGGTTGCTCTGTTCCATATTAATCTCGAAATAACAATCTTGTTCATGGTTTCGACAGTCTATCAATGCTAAACCTGTACATACGTTTACATATTTTCTAATATTTTTTTTGTAGTGCATTTAACTCCGTCACTTAGGTATTAAGTCATTTAAATCATCTTTTCATTTTAACACTCATTTTAATTTTCAAATTTTATTCACATTTAATTACTTCATTTTATTATTTTTATCACATACATATATTTGCACATATAACATATATTTGCTTCATTTTTGGTTAACCATAACTTAATTTCTATTTACCTCCACAGAATATAGCTATTAATTGAATAATGGCACAATTTCTTTCACGTTCACGGCACGCGTACATACATGATCAAGAAAATCACCAATATTATTTCATTCCTTTTTTACATTTATAGCTTTACAGCTAATATAATTTAATATATAATTGGACCAGCCATAATATGAATAACCATACCATTACTTTCATGTACGCAACTACATATATGATCAAGGTAATGGATAATGTTCCTAAAATAAAAATTACACTTTCGCTACATTCAACTTTATTTTCGTGGAGAAAGTAGATATTTTACTTACGTCAAGCGGGAAGTTACAACCCTACGTTTCCGTGATGTGTACAACTTAACTCGTTGGAGTAAAAAAACAGCAGTGCATCAGCTTTTGTCTTACGTGGCAGAGCCACGATGCAGCTACATTGTGGTTGCAGTACGAATGGGTCGGCTCGACCGGGGTAGTAATTAGTAGTAGGTAACCACGATGTCAAAAAACACCAGCGTAAAATAACAGCTTAATGCTGCTGTGTTTCGTATGGTGAGTGTAAAAACCTGGAGCCTCTTTTCATTGGAAACGGGACATTCCATCTCAGTCCTCAGGACTGACAACGCATCTGCATTTTGATTCTTAATTGAAGATAAATGTAGATGTCTATAGGCCACAGCATCCACTTACCATCAGGTGGATTGTGTGCTCGGTTTTCACTTTTATTCTACAAAAAAGTCTACGAAGAGAATCGCAAACTATATTACTTCCAAAATAAGGTGCAGAATATTTTTTTCTTCTCTTTCTCTTTTCTATTTTTGTGTCATAAATATCAACATTAGTGTTTTACAATTTCGAAAGAGATGAAAATAGACTGACAAAAGTTGTGCAAGGTATCTAAAAACTTTTATCACAGGCAAAGACAATTTAGAAAATGGCCTAATAAAGGCATGTATCGAATCCGAACAAACAGCGGTGAAATTACTAAGTAAGAGGGACAATATAAAAATAATATAAAAATATATTCAAATCAAAAACCTAACCAGCTTCTCTACATGAAACGTCTGAAAGAATAAATAGTACAGCCCCAACAGAGTGGTCAAGAAAACCTTACTATCAAATATATAAAATGCATACCGAAAATAACCACGCAGTTGTCAAAAAACTAAATTCAAATAGGGAGAAAAAAGTTGATGTAAATAGATGGCAATATTAAATATACTAATCTAGATAATTATACTACCTAGAGTACCGCTATGGTGTATGCTACGATGGCTATCCGAGTACAGAACCAGAGTACGAAACCTATCCAACTGCTGAGAGGTGTAAGACAGGGTGACGTTATATCCACGAAACTCTTCACCGCTGCATTGGAAGACGTTTTCAAGCTACTGGATTGGTAAAGACATTGGTTTAATATCAATGACGAGTACATCACTCATGTTCAATTTGCTGACGATATAGCCCTTATGGCAGAATCGCTGAAGGACCTAAGCGCTATGCTCAATGACCTCAATGGTGCCTCCCAACGGATAGATCTTAAGATGAACATGGACAAAACAAAGATCATGTTTAATACCCATGTCACACCTACGCAAGTAGATGTAAGGAGCACTAAGCTCGAAGTTTTTGACGAGTACGTTTACCTGAGACAAATATCCGACTAGGTAAGTCTGACTTCGACCGAGAGGTCAATCGACGGATTCAACTCGCCTGGGCAGCGTTGGGAATTACGTTACAAAACTCTGAAAACTATATTGTACAAATAGTGCGTGTTGCCAGTGATGACTTACGGATCTGAGACGTGGCTCTTCACTGCTGGCCTTATGAAGACGCTCAAGGTCGCTCAGCGAGCTATGGAGAGGGCTATGCTCGGAGTTTCTCTGCGTGATAGAATCAGAAATGAGCATATTCGCATTAAAACCAGAGTGACCGACATAGCCCAACGGATTAGTAAGCTGAAGTGGCAATGGGCCGGCCATGTAGCTCGAAGAACTAATAACGGATGGGGAAGAAAGGTTCTCGAGTGGCAGCCTCGTACCAGTAGGGTGACCCCCCACTAGATGTAGTGACGACCTGGTAAGACATGCAGGAAGTCGATGTATGTAGGTGGCTCAGGGCTGTGCTTTGTGGCATTACTAGGGGGAGGCCTATGTTCAGCAGTGGACTTGTGAAGTTTTGAAGTGAAGGCTGTAATGATGAATGATGATGATGTGGCATGGGTTGCCTTGGTCTTGTTGCATAACTTGCCCTGAGCAGTTTTAGTCGCGAGTGGAATGTTGCCCCCCTCTCCTCCTTAGAATACGTGGGGTAGCCTGAGCACCCACGCTCAGGAGTGCAGTAGCTTGGTCGTGGATGCTCAGCGAGGGGTACCCTCGTTGGGTACCCTTCTGGGGTAGCTTAACAATCAAAACTTGCAAAAGCAATAGCTGCCACGTGGCTCTACCACTTTGTAAAATTTATGCTCACACCTATGCTTACTGTTTCTTTTATTGCTTAAGTTTTACCCTCATTTATAATAATAATAATAAAATTTTTCATAAGAAATCTGAAAAGAACAGCTATTTGGCCAAAGAAATAGATGAGGGGGTATTACTTAGCCAAACTGATTTCTATGCAGAAATGGAGACTTATCACCGAGAAAATTTCCAACATAATAATATTTGGAAATCTTAATATTTGGAAAATTGGAACGAAAAATGTACACTAAAAGATAAAAATTGCTAGCATTTAAACTGGGCCAAGCTTGTATCTTAAATGCTAGTTTCTTCCTTAAAGTAAATAACAATAGAATATACACTGAAACGTTTTACAAATTACTACTTAATAATTCGATTTTGTTGAATTTGACATAGGACTATTACTTGAATTGATCAATTAAGAACTATTTTCTAAAAAAAAATAATGTCAAAGATATCTTTGAAATCAGTTGTGAAGCTACATAATATATGAAGCTGTAACTGGCACGTTTTGAAAAATTATCTACGATACCTTAAATATATATATATATATATATATATATATATATATATATAAATTCTGATATAAAAATGTTTGAACACGTATAAGTTACGTGTTCAAACAGGTTTCTTGCTGCCGACTTCAAATGCGGTTCAAAATGTGGCGTCAGCCCGCTTGAAACTCTAGGAAAATTCAAATTCAAGCGAAAACATAACAATTTAACATAATTTGAATTGAAGTATTGCATATTGAAATAGAAGCTTTTGGATGTATAAATCTATTTTTCTCTTTATCCACTTGCCGTTTTCTGCATATTATAGGCCTTTACCCACGAAATTACCGTTCTGCAGTGCGGGGCATTCTAAATCAATTTAATTTTGATTTGGCTAAGAGATGGTAATTTTTATAGGACAGTGTGACAAACGAGCACACGCCTGATGGTTATTAATTACTGTGGCCCATAGACATCCATATATATCCTATATCCTAAAATCAAAATGCAGATGCTTTGTTTGCGTGCGAAGAAGTTGACGTTTAGTCTTTTATACCTTTAGTTAACTTTTTAATACCTTTAGTTATCCAATTTGGTTTAACTTTTGCAGGTTTTTATGTTTTTTACAGGAAAACATAAGTAAGAGAAAAGACGGAACAAACCATAAAAAAGGTTAAAGGTATAATTAAAGGTAGTATTTAGACCGTCACTATTAAACAAATCGTTAAAACTTAAAGCGTTGATGCATTTTTTTTAATTTATCCAAAACTTTTTACAGTAGCCTCGCGTTTTATTGTACCAATTTTTAAACAAACAACTTATTTTTACTGGAAATGTAAGTACTTGGGCATTGTTATCAGATAATGCATGTTCAAGAACTCTTGTTTAACAGCCACGAACTATATATTAAATTATCAATGCATGCGTCACTTACCATTCTAGTGAGCTCTTTTTTTCCTACTTTAAGATTATATGCAGACAGAATTTGACTTCACACGGTCGTTTCTTTGCCTTTTTTTTTGAGAGTACAATTAAAGGTAAATTATCAAAAAATTTTTTTTGATAATTTAGCGAATTAATTTGTAAAGGCATTGGCCGTTAGTTTGGACATTGCGAAGGCCTTCGATCGGGTTTGGCACAAGACACTTCTTTCGAAGCTTTCTTCCTATGGGCATCCCGAGAAATTGTGCAATTAGATCACCAGATTTCTTGCAGATCGGGGCCTCAAGTTAGTTGTAGACTGTGCAAGCTCCGATTACAAGCATATTAATGCTGGTGTTCCTCAAGGCTGCGTGCTATCGCCAACGCGGTTTCTTCTGCATATCAATGATATGTTGCAAACCCGTAACATTTATTGCTATTCAGATGACAGCACTGTTGATGCTCTGTACACCGGCCGAGCAAATATTTCTCAGGAAAAGCTCTCTGAGTACCGGGACAAATAAGTATCTGAAGGCGAGTCTTTGAGGAACAGAGTCGCGGATTCATCATCATCATCATCATCACAGCCCTTCACAAGTCCACTGCTGAACATAGGCCTCCCCCAAGTAATGCCACAAAGCACGGTCCTGAGCCACCTGCATCAATCGACTTCCTGCATATCTTACCAGGTCGTCACTCCATCTAGTGGGGGGTCGCCCTACACTACGCCTACCGGTACGAGGCTGCCACTCGAGACCCTTTCTTCCCCATCGGTTATCGGTTCTTCGAGCTATATGACCGGCCCATTGCCACTTCAGCTTACTAATCCGTTGTGCTATGTCGGTCACTCTGGTTCTACTGCGGATATCCTCATTTCTGAGTCTATCACGCAGAGAAACTCCGAGCATAGCCCTCTCCATAGCTCGCTGAGCGACCTTGAGCGTCCTCATACGGCCAGCAGTGAAGGACCACGTCTCTGACCCGTAAGTCATCACTAGCAACACGCACTGGTTGTACACTTTAGTTTTCAGAGATTGAGGTATACCTGACGAGAAGATGTGTCGTAATTTCCCGAACGCTGCTCAGCCGAGTTGAATCCGTCGATTGACCTCTCGGTCGAAGTTGGACTTACCTAGTCGGACTATTTGTCCCAGGTAAACGTACTCGTCAACAACTTCGAGCATAGTGCTCCCAACAACTACCGGCATAGTTGTAACATGGACATTAAACTTGATCTTTGTTTTCTCCATGTTCACCTTAAGACTTATCCGTTGGGAGGCACTATTGAGGTCATTGAGCATAGTGCTTAAGTCCTCCAGCGATTCTGCCATAAGGACTATATCGTCGGCAAATCGAAGGTGAGTGATATACTCGCCATTGATGTTAATACCGGATCCTTTCCAGTCCAGTAGCTTGAAAACGTCTTCCAAAGCAGCGGTGATGAGTATCGGGGATATAACGTCACCCTGTCTTACACCTCTCTGCAGTTGTATAGGTTTCGAGCTCTGGTTCTGTACTCGGATAGCCATCGTAGCCCTACTGTACAAACACTTCAGCACTTCGATATACCGACAGTCAACTTGGCACCGCTGAAGGGACTGCAGCACCGCCCAAATTTCGACGGAATCAAAGGCTTTCTCATAGTCCACATACGCCAGGCAAAGTGGGAAATTGTACTCTTCAGTCTTCTGTACAATCTGCCGCAGGGTATGTATGTGGTCTATGGTACTGAAGCCTTTTCGGAAACCGGCTTGTTCGGGAGGCTGGAAGTCGTCGAGTCTGCGTGCGAGACGATTCGTAATGACTCTCGAAAACAGCACGTAGACGCGGCTCAGTAGGGAAATCGGTCTGTAGTTCTTCAAGAGAGCGTTGTCGCCTTTCTTAAAGAACAAGACCACCGCACTTCTGCTCCACGCCTCTGGAGTAGTGCCACCATGGAGGACGGAATTGAAGAGCTTCTGAAGGACTTCAAGTACCGGTTTTCCACCCGCTTTCAGAAGCTCCGCTGTAATTCCATCCTCGCCTGGGGCCCTGCCGTTTTTAAGGTGCTGGAGAGCCATTCTAATCTCGCTTAGACTGACGTCCGGGGTATCATCGGAATAGTGTCGGATAAGACTTGCTCTTGGATCGTTACTCACACTTGCGTGTGGCTCCAACGATGATGTGTACAGCTGCATTTGTAAAGTCCCGATGAGGCCTAAACATGTATCAGAATACAAGATCCATCGCGACGGTTCCTACGATTGAACACTGAGCCCGGATAATAGTTTGGAATGGTTGAGGTATTTAAACACACCATGTTCAGTAATGCATAAAACCTTCACAACTTTTACAATTTATATATATTTTAAAGATGTAGTTAATAAGTCAGACTTGTCTACGAGACAGTTAGTATTTATATGAAATGTACTTATTTTATTTTTTAAGAAAAATTTCAGTAGAATTAGTTAATTTAGGTAATTTAGATCATATTAGTTTAATTTCATAATTAAAATTTTTTCATAATTTTCTTTCGATACAAAAATGTTGAGCTTGCTTGCATTATTTAAAAACTCTAAGAAAAAACAGTAGTTAATTAAGGTTTTTATCATTAACTCCTCCAAGTATTATCATATAATATTATCGTTCAACTTGATTAACTTGAATTTTGCAGGCGTTAACACCTCTTTTAAATGGTGTTTTATGGTATCTAGCAAGATCCATAGAGCTCCATAGAGAAGAAGCTCGAAATACCAATATTTCCAGTAGCAAGATATATATATATATATATATATATATATATATATATATATATATATACTATGAAATATAATCTAGCCAGTATTATATTTACTTATAAATACACAGATACATAAATATATACGTATTTTAAAAACAAATAGATAATATGTAACATAAACCTATAAATGAAATAACAACAAAGGTATTAAAATTGACCATAATAACTATCATCTAATATCTTCATAAAGTGCTTATGTACTAATCTTTTAACGGCAGTCTTATTAGATGTTTTCTGAGGTCGTAGGGCAAGGAGTTCCAGAACAGTGCAGCCTAAATGATGAAGGATTTACTAACAAAAATTAGTAAAATGTAGAGGGATACTTAGTTTATTATTATGTGAGGAACGCAGAGTTCTATCATGCGTTAAGGAAATATACTGAAATTTCCCCTTGAGATAAGAAGGAGTGGATGGATCATTTAAGATGGAGAAGAGAACAAGCATAATTCTAGAGTCACGCCTCTGTTTAATAGTGAGCCAGTTAAGGCGAGAGCGATATTGAGAGATATGATCAAATTTACGAATATTGAAAATGTACTAATAACTGTAATGTGTGACGCAATTGTTGAAAAGGCGCTCTAGATTTTTAAGAAGATTTTGCTTTAAATCCGGGTAACACACGTCTGCATAATCAATGATCGGTGGTATAAGTAACTTTACCACATAATTTTGGCCCTAAAGGGGAGAAAAACTTTCAAGCAATAAAGAGAACGTAAAGAACCAGAGACTACGACATGTTTCAGAGATATGAACCCCCCCAGGACAGAGTTGTATCAATATGGAGACCAAGATTTTTAACTGAGGAAGAGAACGGTATCAAGCGATCATTTTGATAGACGGGAGGTAGGCTAGCGGCATCAATTTTTGCAAGCATCCTTGAGCTATCCATAATCACCGCTTGGCATTTGGTAGGGTTGACAGACATTCCAAAGCGCATCACATACTTCTACACAGAGTCAGACTGTACATAAATTTGTAGGTCTTCAGCACACAAATGGTGCGAACAATCAATATTAGATGTGATGGAATTAATAAAAATAGAGAAATTAAACTCGATTAAGAATCGAAATGTAGATGCGTTCTCACTTTTGAGGACTAAGATGGAATGCCCTGATTCCAGTAAAATGGGTCTCCGGTTCTCTACACTCACTATGCGAAAGACAGCAGCATTAAGCTGCTATTTTACGTTGGTATTCTGTGAAAGCGTGGTCCTTCCCTGGCTGTACCGACGCATTCATGCTACAGCCGTAATATAGCTGCAGCGTGGCTCTACCATGTATAAAATGTCCTTCCAAAATGTGTCCAAATTATTTGCTGATAACACTTCATTAATTTTAAATTAAGACGACAGTTACTAAATTATGACGAAGTAAATAATGGTATATCCAAGTTAATAAATTGGTTTGATGTTATTAATTTGCATTTAAATGATACTAAAACTAAATGTATGTTTTACAAAAAAAAAGTGATATTCATTCTGTAAATAATAGGAACAGACACAAGCTAGGAGTATCAATTACTCGACTACACTTAGTAATTCATTCTTGGGGCAATTTATACGCATTTATAACAAAATCCTAGAAAATGAACAAAATTTGACGTGCTCGCGTGTAAGTTGAAAAACTTTAGTAAGCTAAGTTTGCATAAAAAGAGTTATTACAATATTAATTAATTTATTAATGATATTAAACACTGGGAAGAGTGATCGCAACCAAGCTACATGATGGTATGCTGTTATTTAAAATAAATTGTCCCACTGGATTTCTTTGCTAGTTATTCCCAGGACAGAGGTTTATTCCGAACCAATGGCAAATTAAATAAAGAAAACCGGCCAAGAGCGTATCGGGCCACGCTCAATGTAGGGTTCCGTAGTTTCCCGTCCGTCACAATAAGTGTTCCCACTTATGAGTTTAAAGGTGGGTATCCATTATGTTCGCGCTCCAACAGCGCTCCACGCTCCTGCAACTGCTCCCGGTAGTGGGTACTGTTGTTTCCATCCAAGTTCAAAATGATTTTCCTAGAAAGTCCTTATAAAGTTCTACTTTTCAGATTTTTTTCATATTTTCTAAACTTATGGTTCAAAAGTTAGGGGGGGGGGGCGACACATTGTTTTTTAATTTTCCCTACTCCTATTCATTTTTAAATACCTTTCCAACAATATATCACACGTTAGGGTTGAAATTGAAAAAAAAATCACTTCCCACTTTACATTATTAGGGGGGCTACCCTAATAAAAAATTTTTTTCCAATTTTTATTTTACCACTTTGTCGGCGTGATTGATACATATATTGGTACCAAATTTCAGCTTTCTAGTGCTAAGGTTCACAGAGATTATGCGAGGACGGACAGACGGACAGAGAGACATGGCGAAACTATAAGGGTTCCTAGTTGACTACGGAACCCTAAAAAGTGGCCTTTAATTTTAATATATAAAAAAAATAAAAAAAATATATATATATATAAAAGTTTCAGTTTAAATAAAACCATTTCAAGACGAATAATTTCTTATATTTACGCAAACACTATCATCATCATCACAGCCCTTCACAAGTCCACTGCTGAACATAGGCCTCCCCCAAGTAATGCCACAAAGCACGGTCCTGACCCACCTGCATCAATCAACTTCCTGCATATCTTACCAGGTCGTGACTCCATCTAGTGGGGGCCGCCCTACACTACGCCTACCGGTACGAGGCTGCCACTCGAGAACCTTTCTTCCCCACCGGTTATCGGTTCTTCGAGCTATATGGCCGGCCCATTGCCACTTCAGCTTACTAATCCGTTGGGCTATGTCGGTCACTCTGGTTTTACTGCGGATATTCCTCATTTCATTTCTCTCATTCCTCATTTCTGAGTCTATCACGCAGAGAAACTCCGAGCATAGCCCTCTCCATAGCTCGCTGAGCGACCTTGAGCGTCCTCATACGGCCAGCAGTGAAGGACCACGTCTCTGATCCGTAAGTCATCACTGGCAACACGCACTGGTTGTACACTTTAGTTTTCAGAGATTGAGGTATACCTGACGAGAAGATGTGTCGTAATTTCCCGAACGCTGCCCAGCCGAGTTGAATCCGTCGATTGACCTCTCGGTCGAAGTTGGACTTACCTAGTCGGACTATTTGTCCCAGGTAAACGTACTCGTCAACAACTTCGAGCATAGTGCTCCCAACAACTACCGGCATAGGTGTGACATGGACATTAAACATGATCTTTGTTTTGTCCATGTTCATCTTAAGACCTATCCGTTGGGAGGCACTATTGAGGTCATTGAGCATAGTGCTTAAGTCCTCCAGCGATTCTGCCATAAGGAATATATCGTCGGCAAATCGAAGGTGAGTGATGTACTCGCCATTGATGTTAATACCGTATCCTTTCCAGTCCAGTAGCTTGAAAACGTCTTCCAAAGCAGCGGAGAAGAGTTTCGGGGATATAACGTCACCCTGTCTTACACCTCTCTGCATTTGGATAGGTTTCGAGCTCTGGTTCTGTACTCGGATAGCCATCGTAGCCCTACTGTACAAACAGTTCAGCACTTCGATATACCGACAGTCAACTTGGCACCGCTGAAGGGACTGCAGCACCGCCCAAATTTCGACGGAATCAAAGGCTTTCTCATAGTCCACATACGCCAGGCAAAGTGGGAAATTGTACTCTTCAGTCTTCTGTACAATCTGCCGCAGGGGTATGTATGTGGTCTATGGTAATGAAGCCTTTTCGGGAACCGGCTTGTTCGGGAGGCTGGAAGTCGTCGAGTCTGCGTGCGAGACGATTCGTAATGACTCTCGAAAACAGCACGTAGACGCGGCTCAGTAGGGAAATCGGTCTGTAGTTCTTCAAGAGAGCGTTGTCGCCTTTCTTAAAGAACAAGACCACCGCACTTCTGCTCCACGCCTCTGGAGTAGCGCCACCATGGTGAACGGAATTGAAGAGCTGTTGAAGGACTTCAAGTACCGGTGTCCACCCGCTTTCAGAAGCTCCGCTGTAATTCCATCCTCGCCTGGGGCCCTTCCGTTTTTAAGGTGCTGGAGAGCCATTCTAATCTCGCTTAGACTGACGTCCGGGGTATCATCGGAATAGTGTCGGATAAGACTTGCTCTTGGATCGTTACTCACACTTGCGTGTGGCTCCAACGATGATGTGTACAGCTGCCCATAGAACCTCTCAATCTCACTCAAAATCTCAGGTGTCCCGGAAACGATGCTGCCACACTCAGTCTTCAGCCTTGACAGTTGGCTCTTACGGGCAGACAGATCTCTGGCAAAGACTTTGGAGCCCTGGTTCCGCTCGATCGCTTCTTTAATACGAGCAGTATTAAAGTTGCGTAAGTCTCGCCGCATGCATTTGGAGATCTGTCTGTTCAGTTGCCTGTATGCTGTCAAATCTGTTGACGATTGCAGCCTCATCTCCCGTCTAACAGCCATGAGATTAAGAGTGTGATCGGAGAGTTTTTGTGTTCTTCTGCGGCGGGTCTTGCAGAACTTAGCTCCGACCGCATGGACAGTTTCCACGAGCTTGTCATTCATATCGTCCACTGCATTGCAATCTTGTAGGCACTGAAAGCGGTTGTGTAACTCGAGCTGAAAGTTTTCTGGATTTTGGATTAGAGCACGAGGGGGGACGGAGCGTTGACTTCATTAGACGAGACCTCTCCAACTTAACGTTTAGGTTCAGTGTGCCTCTAACCATTCGGTGATCGCTGCCAGTTTTCACCCTTGCGATCACTGAGACATCACTGAACAGTTGGCGTCTGGTCATCATAATGAAGTCAATCTCATTTTTTGTCGAACCGTCGGGGCTCGACCAGGTCCACTTCCTGTGGGGCCGCTTCTGGAAGAAAGAGTTCATCATAAACAGTCCCTCTTTCTCCATAAAGTCGGCCAGCTGCTGGCCCCTTCGTTTCCGTTGCCCTACTCCAAATTTCCCTAACTTCAGCTCATCGTTTTCTCTTGTGCCTAGTTTTGCGTTGTAGTCTCCCATCAACACCGTGTAGTGGGTTTTGGAGGAATGCATGGCTTTGGAAATATCCTATACATTTCCTCCACCTCCTCATCGGAATGTGCCGAGGTTGGTGCGTAAACCTGTATGACCTTCAGCGAATACCGTTTGGTGATTCTGAGTATCAGGTACGCGACCCTCGTCGACACACTCCCAATCTTTACAACGTTGTTGACGAGAGACTTGTGGACGATAAATCCGACACCTCCTTGGGACAGACGGTCGCCCTCCCGGTGATAGAACAAGTTGCCGGATTCGAGAATCACCGTGTCCTCCCCCTCTCTTCGGACCTCGGATAATCCTATAATACTCCAGCGCAACTTGTCTATCTCTTCTTCCAGCTCCAGGATCTTCTCGTCAGTCCTCAGTGTGCGTGCGTTAAATGTTGCCAGGTCGAGTCGTCGTAGGTGGCAACCGAACCTCCACCGGAGATTCTTAGCACCCCCTGCCCCGCCGTTACCATGGTCGCCACCGTAGCCAGGAATAGCGGGGCCGCCGGGGACTGGGGGCCGTCTATTTGTGTAATTGTTCATGGGGGGTATATTGCCATAGTTGCCACGCTTGGCGAGCGGGTTGGCAACCGCAGTTTTTTTTTGTCGTACAGTTGCTGTTCATCAGGAAGATGCTGCTGTCCATCTCCTGTCTGTTTCCCTCTGTCGCCTTTTACGACACCCACGGGAAGATATGGGGTAGTGGATATTCTTAACCGCCACTACACGGCTACGCAAACACTATACATTTTATAAAAGTATTGTGAAGGATTTTATTTTAATTCGACATATTTGATTTTTTTTTCAACGGGTAGTGCAATACTGCAAATAGAGGACTACAAACATTACCGGTGTTCATCGTCCTAAAATTATTTCGCGTTAATTTCCTTTTTTGCTATAGATGACATATAACTTCAACCTGTGATAAAATCCACTTGACCAGCGAAAATTAATTTTAGAGAGAAGACGCTTTTAAAAAAATTTAACATTCGAAATTCAAATATTTAGGAGAGAGAACGTGGAAATTTCAGTGTGCCATATGTACCACGTATGTGTCATGCATATTTTATTTTAACATAAAAATGCACTTAATTTTAAAGTGGGACCTTCCCGTTTAGTCCAGGAACATGAAATTGTACAAATAATTTCAGTTCGCTCACACTCTGTTAACTTTATAAGAGCTCATATTAGTGAAACTGACTGGAACTACATACATGAACTTTGAAGTTCGATTCAATTCCCGCATTTGCACAAGTGTATTCAAATGCGTTGCATTGTGTGACTGAATACATTACGTAGTTTGTTTGTATTTGACAAAGAAAACTTGCAACCTCTAATTCCATTAGTTTATAATGTGTTCACTTTTAGTAAGTATTTAGGTGTAACTGTGAAAGACAATGATGCAGATAAATAACAAAAATATAACTTGCTTATGTTTTCATGTTAATTTCGGGTGTCGTACGAAGCGACAGAAGGAAACTGAAACAGGTGATGTGCATTCTATTTAAAGTCAATCGTCATCATTATAGCTCCTTCACAAGTCCACTGATGAACATAGGCCTTCCCTAAAGAATGTCACAAAGCACGGTCCTCAGCCACCTGCATCCATCGAATTTCTGCATGTCTTACCAGGTTCTCACTCAATCTAGTGGGGGTCACCTACCTACCGGTACGCGGCTGCCACTCTAAAACTTTTTTCCCTATCTGTTGTCGGTTCTTCGAGCTATATGGGCGGCCTATTGCCACTTTAGTTCTTCACTTCTTACTAATCCGTTGGGCTATATCGGTTACTCTAGTACTACTACGGATATCCTCATTTCTGAGTATATCACGCATAGAAACTCCGAGCATAACTTTTTCCGTAGCTCACTGAGCGATATTGGGCTTCCTCGTACGACCAGCAGTGAAGAACCACGTCTCAGATCCAGAAGTCATCAGTGGCAACACGTCCTGCTTGTACAATCTTGTTTATAAGTTTGGTTTTATTTAGGTGGCACTGCCATTGTGTAAAGCTGAGCTCCATAATAACTATTTAACACAATAAATAATAATATAATTTAATTCTAGAGTGGAATAATATATTTACATAAACATAAATAACATTCATAAAATTATTCAAAAATGGGTCAAAAATTGTCTTAGTCATTGAGCTTGTCGCCTTAAATCATTGTTTTCTGAAATTGTATCGTCTAATTCAGAATCGCAACTCCTGCTTTTTTGTTTTTGTTTTTTTGATTTTGTTAATAATTTTTCCGCAGGTAAATCTTTTGTTATGTATCTATCTCTTTGATGTGCGTAAATAACAGTATCTAGCTATTTGTTGGCGAGCTTTTTTGGTCGCAAGTTTCCTTTGCAAATACAAACTACGTATTATATTCTGTTACACAATGCAACGCGTTTGAATACACTTGTGCAAATGCGGGTATTGAATCGAAGTTCAAAGTGTATGTATATAGTTTCAGTCAGTTTCACTGATATGAACTCTTCTAAAGTTAACGGATTGTAAGTGAACTGAAATTATTTGTACAATTTTACGGTTCTGGACTAAACGGGACAGTCCTACTTTAAAAGTAAGTGCATTGTGTGATAAAATAAAGTAGCGAATACTATATTCGTGGTACATAGGGCACACTGCAATTTCTACACCCTTGGCCGCTAAGAAATATTTGAATTTCGAATATTATATTTTTAAAGGTATGTTGATTAATATAATTTTAG
Source organism: Parnassius apollo (assembly GCA_907164705.1). Lineage (NCBI taxonomy): Eukaryota > Metazoa > Arthropoda > Insecta > Lepidoptera > Papilionidae > Parnassius > Parnassius apollo. The sequence goes on from CAJQZP010001523.1 coordinate 150,477, forward strand.
AGGGAATTTGCTTATCAAGGAGTTTTTATCTTAAGTTATATGTCATATTTACAAGGCTAAAGGGATATATTTACAAGGCTAAGCCTCTAAGTACCACTTCTCCTTGAAGTTAACTAGCCCAGCATGTTTTACATTATAATAAAATAACTATTAGCAATTATGTTTTTCTAATTGTTTTAATCTGTTTCATTATTTATTCCGGTAGCACTCCTGCGTACGATTCGTATGTAACGTGACTCTTATAAATTGCGCGATAAGTTTACTAGGTGGTAGGAATCTTTTTTCAGTTTATGTGTTCGCCTGGATAAGAACCGCCCTATTACCTAAACTATACGAAACAGCAGTGTTTAGACTTCTGTGTTTAGGTGTGTATGGTTTTGAGAGCCAGCATAGTAACAGGCTCTGAGACATCCCATCTTAATCCTCAGATATAACAACGCATCTATAACCCCATGGTGTGTAATATACACTAGATATTAAAAACTAGATACTATTAACTAGATATTAATTTGTGTGATAGGTTACACCAAAAATTCAACTTACAAACGCATGTTTATTGATAGTTATCATGTCATGTGGTGGAGGCATAAAATTCATCACCCTGATTTGTCCCTCTGTTGTCGAAATAGGTGACTATAATATATATTTATTATTTCTTAGTTTAGTTTATGCCTATGGGACATAGAATTCACTTACAATCGTATTGTTAGAGAATCCATCACGCCACTTAGTTTTGTTGGTGTAGCAAGGGGCAACCATGGAAAATGACAAAAAATATCATAAACTTTGTCTGAGGGTGTGATATCTTTGCTGCTGCGTTCTCTAAGCCGCCTACAATGACTTAAATAAAAAAAACTGAGGTAGCCAATCCGCTAGCCAAGCTTAACATCTATGTCAAATGTCCCCCATATGAGACAATCTATTGAGATGGCCTATGTTCAGCACTGAATTTTAATAAGTTGTTACGATAATGGTATTATGCTCCTCAGTTATTCGTCGATAGACTTTTGTCCAAAATTGAATTCTCTTCTGCAAAATCAATTTGCTTTTTCACTCTTTCTACATTCAATCTTTCTACATGATCAAATCACCATATTATGCCTTTTTAAATCGTGGTCACAATATCATATTTTATATTACACTTTCTCTTATCACAGAATTTTTCAGCCTATCACTCTAACAAACCAAACATACCAAACATACTAACTAATGATCGCATTTCAACTCCCGTACTTCTTGTGCCACACTCAACTTTCATTACCTTACATTAATTACATTAAGGTAGGCTCTGACACTGATAATAAGAATTTTGTACTATGCAAATTTTGACAGTTTATATATGGATAAAATAAACAATAACCACTAAAACTTTTTAGAAATCAGAAACTTAACTTAGAAACAACCATAATTTTATGATTTTCGATAGATGTTTCTACTATATACACTATTATCTATTTAAGTAGTACTAAAATGAAATAACAAAAACCAAAAAAATATGTACATTAGAATTTTAAAATTAATTATAAATTTAACTAAATAACTGTTTATATTTAGGTCATTTATATTATATAATTTATTATTAACTTGACGCAAAATGTCACCACTTTTGGTATTTTACATTAGATGGCACTGTCTCGAAAAAGTGAATATGACTTCGGATTTATTATTATGATATCGGAGGTTATCGGCGTAGCCCAATTTATTACGCAACGGTTAAAACTAACATTGAGCTTTATATATACGTATTTTATTTATTTTAATAAAACACATCAATGAAATAAAATAGGAATTAACATCTAAAGGAAGGAAAATGCTTAAAACTCCTTTTTTGATGTTCTGTTATCGGATAAAAACTAGGCCATAAGTAGTAAACAAATCACCAACGTCTTCAAAACAATGGCACGTCCCAAGGAAGTAGATGCATATTTTTTCTTCTTTTTTACAAACTTGTAACACATAGTTACAAGTTTGTAAAAAAGAAGAAAACAACATAGTTATGTTGCAACCATCCGCTAAATTAAATAAAATGATTTGTCGTCCCTAGTTTGAAGAGCACCTCTCGCGCTCCCTCAATTGCATGCACTAATCCCGTCAACACCAATCCCGGCAACACTACTTCCAACGCCACTACTCCCAACACCACTATTCTAGGAAAGACACACCATTGACGATAATACGACACGTGTTTCGCCTCTACACAAGGCATCTTCAGGTGATGTTAACTCTACGGCGGCTGACCGTCTTAGCGTTCTTAGCGTCTTAGCGGTTAAAATTAAAATGGATTTCCGAAAAGTAACGCCTGATTCTATCAATAAAATTGTAACATTTATTGAAAAGATTTTAGTGTATCGTGAAAAATAAATAAAAAATTGATAGAATTGAAGGCGTGAACTTCGTCTTGAACCATACTGATAAGCAGATGTGACTTACAACATTGAATGACTCCGCGATTTCTATTTTTTAAATTAAAGAAGAATATCAAGCGTGCACATTGTCCATCTTAAAGTAAATAGATGTTGCAGTCCATAGACATCTACATTTATCCTTGATTAAAAATTCAACCCTGCAATTTCACACTGATATTCTGTGAGAGAGTAATCCTACGAGTACCCGTTTGAGCCAACCCGAAGGTGTTGCAGCCATAATATAACTAAAGGGTGGTTAATCCACCAAAAAGAAAAAAATATGTCGAAACAATCACACAGTATTATGACTGATACAATTTTGTTGCTATAAATACGGATAAAAAAGGGATATTTCAATTTTGTGGTATTATTATTAACAAGGGATAAAGGTTCTATTCATAAATCTCACAATTATACTCCTCGTATTGAGAATTCAATACATGCGGTGGTCCATGTAATCCGATTATACATCGAAGCAGTAATTTGAGGCTATAGCTTATAAGATTTTAAACAATTTATTTTATTGTTAACACTTCTTTATTTTATTGTTATGACTTCAAAAGTTATATAAACTTCTTTAATTGTTATCCAATTTCTTTACACATATAAATTTCGAAAAAAAAAACCATTGCTAAGGGTGAGAATTTAGGGTAAAGTGTTTAATAAAACTTTTTAATGACGTTCTTGTTCCAATTACCCTGAACTTTAGATATTCTTTAGTAAACGGATTAAAATAAAATAATTTCTGCATCATAGTTTTTGACACAATCGATGGCAGGAAAGAATGTGTAGAGAGAACATGGCAGAACCGTAGGGATGGAATGGTAAGTGCAGCGGAAGAAGTATGTGGTACGACAAAAAGAGGTAGTAGTAAAAGAAGAGATGCATGGTGGAATGATGAAGTGAGAGAAGCTGTAAAAAAGAAGAAAAAAGCATGGTTAGATTACTTGGCCTCTAGTAACCATGAGCATATGAGAGAGAAGATGAAAGAAAGATATAAGCTGCAGAAAGTTCATGCGAAAACATTGATTGAGGAAGTAGGTGAAAGGTGTAGAATAGAAGCGGACGAGAGGTTGTCGCACAACTTTAGGGAAAACTCCAAACTCTTCTGGAAAGAGTTGGACGGTCCCGGAGTGGTGCGACAGCCTTAAGAATGAACAAAGTGCTTTCGAGAACCAATGACGTCCTCTCAGAAAAATCGGACGTCATGCAGCGATGGAGTGAATTTTATAGAGAAATGTATGCGTGTCATGATCTTAGTGAAGGATCCGGGGGTGACGCCGTGACTGGCACGCCAGACACGGACCTCGACGACACTGAGGTCATCAGCATGAAAGAGATTGAACGTGCGATTCTAAGTTTGAAATGTGGTAAGGCTGCGGTACTAGACAGAGTTACTGCTGAAATGGTCAAGTACTGTGTGCCTCTCTTCTGGGACAGCTTCCATCTGCTGTGCAATTTGTGCTGGCGGACGGGAGATGTCCCGGATGATTGGCGATCCGCGGTCATTGTGCCTTTATATAAAGGTAACGGTTCACATTTTGACTGCGGGTGCTATCAGGCGATCAGCTTGACCAGTTTAGCAAGTAAAGTTTACTCGAAGGTTTTGACACGTAGGATGCAAGAGAAATCGGAAAGATTCTTATGGGAGGCACAATGCGGATTTAGACCTGGAAGAGGATGCACGGATCAAATGTTTTCTCTCCGCATGATCACGGAGAAGCTTCTGAGTGTTAACCAGAAGATTTTCTGTGCTTTTGTGGATCTGGAGAAAGCATTTGATAAGGTTATAAGGAAGAAAATGTGGGAACTGTTGCCGGGATATGGTGTGGATGGTCGATTGTTAAGGGCTGTGCAGTCACTTTACTATGACTATAAAGCCTGTGTGCGGATAGGGCATGACCTGTCACCCATGTTTAGCGTCCAAGCGGGCGTAAAACAGGGTTGTGTCATGTCTTCCTGGCTGTTCATACAGTATGTCGACAGCTGTTTACAGAAGCTGAAAAATAGCTGTTTGGGTGTGAAATTGGGTGACATAAAAGTTAATTGTCTGCTGTATGCTGATGATGCAGTGCTTATTGCACCATCAGAAGCAGAACTGCAGGCATTAGTCACGTGTATGAAAGAGGAATGTGAAATTAAACTGAATGCTAATAAAACTAAGGTTCTGGTATTTGAAAAACAAGAGAACAAATGTAATATGGTAAATCAGGAATATCTAGAACAGGTAAATGAAATTGTATACTTGGGGAATGCTTTCAGCCGGGATGGAAGATGTGATTTAGATGTGGATAGGCGTGTCGCTGCCGGAAACAAAGTCAATGGTGCCCTGAATGCATTAGTAAAAAGGCAAGGCGTGGTGAAGAGTGCACGCCTTGCAATACATAATGCAGTGTTGGTACCGACTTTGTTATATGGCAGCGAAACCTGGGTATGCCAGAAGAAGCATAAAAGCAAGTTGAATGCAGTGGAGATGCGATCTCTTCGTAAAATGTGTGGCGTTACCTTAGCCGACCGAAAGCGAAACGAAGAGAATCGCAATATGGCAGGATTGAAAGATGACCTTATAACAAAAATTGACAGGGGCGTACTCCAATGGTTTGGGCACGTTGAACGAATGAATGAAGACCGAATGGTGAAGAAAATATATAGAGCGAAAGTAAATATTAAAAGGTGTCGAGGTAGACCGAGACTAACTTTCGAAGAGCATGTGAGCAAATTGCTCGAAGAGGGGAGGGTCAAGAGTACTCGGATACCTAGACGTGCATGTATGAAGAAGTTAATGAACCTGAAAGAAGCGAAAGAGGTATGTAAGGATCGTGACACTTGGCGATCTGTTCTCTCTGGCTACCCCGTTAGGGATTGTGCGTGAAGAAAAAAAATAGTTTTTGACGTCGGAGCTAAAACATAGACAAGATTTTTTTTTTCGAAATTCGCATTCTTATTTAAAGATATATATATATATATATATATATATATATATATATATATATATATATATATATATATATATATAAAAATATATATATATAATAGTAAAAGGTGAGAGCCATGGAGATAACTGCCGAAATTGTTCTCCGCAGTCTTGCAAAGTTTAAGTTGCAAGTTAAAGTGGGATGATTTTGGACGATTCGAAATTGAACAATACTAGGTTGGCTAATGAATTGGTTTTATTTTACCATGATACATAGCCGAAACGAAAAAAAGTGAAAAAATAGACTGAAAACGAATACTATCAAAATTCAACCAGGCGTAGTCCCAAAATCATGGAAGATGGCTTTTGTCCACCCGATCCCTATGAAAGGTGACAGCTCAGACCCGTCCAACTACAGGCCCATTGCCATCACCTCTGCGGTCGTAGAGTCCAAGTGGGAGGCATTGACCGTTAGTTTGGACATTGCGAAGGCCTTCGATCGGGTTTAGTACAAAGCGATCCTTTCGAAGCTCCCTTCCTATGTGCTTCCCGAGAAATTGTGCAATTAGATCACCAGCTTTCTTTCAGATCGGAGCATCAATCTCGTTGTAGACGGTGCAAGCTCTGATTACAAGCCTATTAATGCTTGTGTTCCACAAAGCTGTGTGCTATCACCAACGCTGTTTCTTCTGAATATCAATGATATGCTGAATATCAATGATATGCCGGCAACATTCATTGCTATGCAGATGATAGCACTGGTGATGCTTTGTACACCAGCCGTACCAATATTTCTCCGGAAAACGTCTCCGAGTGCCAGGATAAACTTGTGTCTGAATTCGAGTCTATGCTGAACAAAGTTTTGGATTGGGGGCGACTAAATCTAGTCCAGTTTAACCCCCAGAAGACACAAGTTTGCGCGTTAACCGACAAAAAAATACCTTTGTCGTATCTCTTCAGTTTCAAGGTACTCCCCTTAATACCTCAGCCAGTATCGGAATCCTCGGCTTTGACATATCAAGTGACGTCCAATTTCATCACTTGGAAGAGAAGGCCAAATTGGCCTCTAAATAGCTTGGCGTGCTCAGCAGAGCGGGACAGTATTTCATACCGGCACACCGCCTGCAACTTAACAAGGCGCAGGTATACTGGAATACTGTTCCCATCTGGCTGGGATAGGGCTCCCCAGTGCCAGCTCCTTCCACTTGACCGCATCCAGCGCAGAGCGGCTCGAATCGTTGACGACCGAGTGCTTTCCGATCGGATCGATTCACTGGCGCTGCGAAGAGTTGTTGCATCTCTTTGAATTTTCTTGCGCATATATCATGGGGGAGTGCTCTGAGGAATTGTTCGGATTAATCCCAGCCGCCAAATATCGTGAACGCACTACGCGGCAAACGTCCCGATACCATCCACACAATCTGAATGCTTGGCGTTCCACCACTGTACATTTCAAAAGGAGTGTTCTTCCGCGTACAACCTCTCTGTGGAATAGTTTACCATCGGCGATTTTTCCGGACCGATACGACCTGGAGACCTTCAAGAAAAGAGCTTACTCCTTTCTAAAGGGCCGACAACGCACCTCCAATTCCCGTGGTGTTTCGGATGTTCGTGGGCGGTGGTAGTCACTTATCACCAGGTGAACCGTATGCTCGTTTACCCCCTCTTCTATAAAAAATAGCTAATGTCTAACTACGCAAAAGCTGACTTAAAGATAAATAAAGAAACTTGTAACTGCATTTTAGACCATTTTATAAAGAACCTGGAAGTCTGCAGTCTGTAAACACTACATTAGATTTGATAGACCACAAATCCTGGAAAAAGAACACCAATTCCTTCCAAGGATTCGTGAGGCTTCTGAAATCAAAAAACATACTAATTTCAATAGAGATGATGGCTTGGTGCTACCATCTGCTAGGGATCCTGTAATTAATAAAATTAAATCCCAACCTAAGCATACAACTGCAAGACTTCAAAATAACATAAGTTCATACTGCGTAGATGGGAACAAAATTAATAATTATAATCTGGATGTAGCCGTAGCTAACTATGACATCAGTACGTTGAGCACCTCAGTCGCCCCGTGACAATGGGTGCTGTAAAGTGCTCGAAGCGTCGGGGTGAAAAATAAGTTAAGATAAAATTCGCACAAATTTGTTTTACATAAATTGACACATTATTTTGCGTCCTCAAATGACTACGAGTTGCAGATTTAGTGTTAACAGCAAAAGGTGGGGGAGAGGTGAATCTGCAAGCTGAAGATCCTTTTACAAACATATCTTTCTTACGTCATGTCTTTTTACACTTCTACCCCTCAAGGTTAAAGCTATGCCGCTTTGGCCAAGCACGACAGACTTACTACTTTATATTATGCCACGCTAAATATGTTGTAATAAAGTATTTTAAATGTTTACCACTGCAGTGTATAATACTTTGGAAATAATTCTACCACAATGTTCCTCGCTTAACAAAAAATCGCTTTTTAGGACTAAACGACGTAAAAAGTTGTGTTTCATCGCTGTGAAAACAGCGTACCTCTGTTTGAGTTCCCTCTAAAACTTTTATTCAAAACAAATATTTCACAGAAGCATGTAAAAGTGTCCACAAAAAAGTTATGACAGATTTTAAAAACGTTTTGAATGTTTCATTGGACAGAAAGAAATTATTTATTTAGATTTTTGCGTATCCAGGACAAAATTAAACGGTGCTTTTTAAGTAATATTTGAACTCACCTTTTTGCATGTGAATATTTGACCTTGCTGCCATGATACTATTATTTAATCTGTAACGAAATAATACAGAACATATGGAACTAAGACGTCACCTTTAACTGCTTGCCGTGTAAAGAAGCTCAAGGTTGCTCTGCGATCTAGCATTATGGTGATAAATGAGCACACAGTCCTTCTGTTAATAAATGAATGCTGTGGCCCATAGATATCTTCATTATCCTCAAGTAAGAATCAAAGTACAGATATATATATATATATAGGAAGGACAAATTTACTGTAGCACCAAAAATCATTCCGAAGAAAAAACATTTTTTTTTATTTTTTAAACAAAAAATCGTAACTTTTTAATACGACATTCAAAATATATCACTAAAATATTGGTATTTCCTACAAATAATTGCTCCTGAATGTTCGTTCTTGTGCAATTTATGTTTGTTAAATATAACATCGGTAACGTCTTTTTTTAAGAAGAGAAAACCGACCGCGGTGATCCGATCCCACTAAATATTTTTCGCTAATCGCTCTTTTTTAATATTCTATACAAGCGCTTAACTACAATCCCAACGATGAAGACAAATGCTGGCAACTTATGCTACTCCCTTTCTGTATGAATAAAAAGCAATGTAGCAAACCGTTCGATTTGAATGCGCGATACGCTGACAACGAAAGGATGGAGAGTGGCCGAGCGTCTGGTTGTCAGATAATGGAATGAAGGGGAATGAATTAAGTTATGTGAATGCGAATTCCAGCGCAGACATTTCGAATTGCAGTCTGTAAAAAAAGGCTACCTACTATGCGCCTATGTTTGAACATATTTATACATAGTTTATTATTATATTTTCTTAAAAATAGTTGGTAAACCTTATAAAATAAAATTAATGGACCTTACAAAAAAACTGAAAACACACCAACTGCTACGATATTCATAAAACCAATTATTAGCAGCCAAGAGTAACACTTAGCGTTATCTGTTATCATGGATTTGTCTAGTTTCGAGGTTGTTCGTCTTCGCCATGCATTTCGTCTATTTCCAAGGCTATGATTGTCGAACATTTAAATCATTTAGTATCAATTTCATATTACAATCAAAGTAAGGAATTGAATCTTATACAGGCTGATGACTTTTAGCAGGTTTACCAAAATAACAGTACAAAAATTTTTTTTCCTTAAAAATCTGTTTACAGATGTTACAAATTATAGATGGTCAAAACTAAAGTCATGGTAGTTCCTCTATTATTAATTATTATTTAGTTGACATATGTTTGGGGTCCTTTTATCAATAAAATTCAAACCAAACCCAAGCATACCACTTAAAGATCCAAGCTCTTCTATGTAGATCAGACCAAAAATTGACATCCAAAAGCTGAAGGGTTAACAATGATATCAGGCACATCAGGAATAAAATTAAACACAATAAACTATTTTGAATACCAGCGTAAAATGGCAGTTTAACGCTGCTGTCTGAACGGAAACTGGAATCGAGGCATTCCATCTTAGTGCGCAAGGAAGACAACGCATCTGCACTTTATATATTTATGGGCCACAGCATTCACCTACTATCGGGTGTACTGAGTACTCATTTTTCACCCTTATCCTTTATAAAAAATACTATGACATATAATATTTTGTAGGATGGTGGTAAATTGTTGTTTGATTGGTGGTAAAGCCAAGATTTAAAAACATATTAATACTCAGAAGAGAGGTCAATCTACGGATTCAACTCGGCTGGAAAGCGTTCACGAGATTGTGACTCATCACCTCGTCAGGTGTACTTCAAAACCAACCTGAAAACAATATCATACAACCACTGTGTGTTGGCAGTGATAACATATGTATCTGAGACGTTAGCGAAGGCGTATGAGGAAACAAAAGGTCGCGCAGTGAGCCATGGAGAGGGATATGCTTGGGGTTTCTCTACGTGATAGACTTAAAAAAAAGGATATTAACAGTAGAAACATAGTAACTGAAATAGCCCAATGGATTAGTAAGCTGAGTTAGCAACGGGTTGGCCATATAGCTCAAAGAACCGGTAATCGATGGGTAAGAAAGGCTATCGAGTGGCAGCTTCGTAACTTTAGGTAAAGTATAAGGAGGCCCCTCACTAGATGGAGTGATGACGAGTGATCTGGTATCTTACCCAAGAACTTAATGGGTACAGGTGGCTCAGGACCATGCTTTGTGGCATTCCTTGGGGGAGGCCTATGTTCAGCAGTATACTTGTAAAGAACTGTAATTATTAAACTGACGATGAATATTCAGAAATAAGAGGAGGCTTGTGCCCAGCTGTTAGGTATATATAAGATGTAACTCTTACTATTATCAAACATAAAACACATATATCTTAAATACATTTTCAAGTCAAGTCATAATAGTTATCAGAAATATATAAAATAAATTGAATATGTATTTTAGATTTTAAAGGCATTTATAAAAATCAACAAAATGTACACCTGTACACGGTCTTTTTACTCCTGTCTATACAAATTTTAACTTTATTTAAATTCTTTTTATTATGTAATCCTGAATAATACTTCTGAAAACTGTCGCTTAAAATTTATAGCCAAATGTTCCAGTTCAGAAGGAAATGTGATTTTTTCCCAACCAAGTATTCAAAATTAATAGTCCGCTCAGTTTTAAATAACTGTACTGTATAAAATGTACCCAGATTTATGTATCCATCTTTTTCAAATCTGGACTCATCGTGCCATAAAAATTTTCCAAGGAATCCTGGATGTCCCCTGTTTTTTTCCAGCATTATTTGACAAAAAAAAACCGGGGGCTCATAATCTTGGGAAGAAGAGTTTGTAGTCAGTGTACGTGGTATGGGTCAAGCTCATTTCTTTGAAATATGTATGCAAAAAATGTGTCTACCTGTGGACTGTACTTTTGAGCATTACAATTTTCAACTATATTACACGCACTAAAGTACATGAGTCTTCTTAGAGAACTTCTATCACAACATCCTCGTAAGGGAGTGAAGCTCTCCTCTGACCAAATGCTAGATTTGGGAGTCAGCTCTCTGAGGAGAGTAAGCAGTGCACATTAAAAATCGATAATCCATATGACGATCAGCATTTGGGTACCTCTCACGATGAAAACTAGCTGCAGCATTGTATCTGTATTCCCCAATTCTAGTGTGGTGTAAACAAACATAATAGCACAATCACACTATCAACGATAGTACACGGGAAAGCAAAGATCGTCTAAAAGTTGATTTTATATCCTCACAAACAATCAAGTCCAAAAAAGGAATCCAAATATGGTTACTACGAAATCAACACGCATCAAAGGAACAACAAATCGACAAGAGTTTTTGAAATGATATAGTTTATAAGTTGAAGAGTGAAATAGGCTAGTTTTTGGTATCCACAAAAATCCACAATTACTGTGGTATAATGGAACTTTTTTCTCTCACTTTTCATGCAGCACAGATTTTTATAAAATTAAGTATGCAAGTGTCTAAGGGTGTTATCCCACTGGCGATTTGCAAGCAAGTTCAAAGCGAAGCGAGTGCGCAGCGAGCTTGTTGCAAACTCGCGTTGTGTCATCCGCATTTTGAACACTCAGTAATAACATTCTAACGAGAAAACTCTTAACAATATCTAAGACGCAGGAAACTAAAACGAAAGGCACAACGACATATATGGGAGGATCCTTTATTAAGTATTCTACTGAGAGAGAGAGAGCAACTACTATGTGCTGTTCTAAAAAATTAGTTAAAAATAATCCTAATTTTTTTTTTCTATATGCGAATAAGAAAACCTGAATTTTAAAAGAGTTGCATCTGATACAAAATGACTTAATGTCTTCCTTATTTTTCTGAGGACACAATCCTAAGATTATCAGTGTCTCCTGATCGCACGCTGCAATCGCCGAACTCGCTTGCAAATCGCCAGTGTCTTAAAGCCTAGGCTTTATGAAAAAACACGAGAAATGGCTAGTTATTATAATTCTATAATTCCCTCTTCACACCAAAATAGCTCAGCAAATTTTAATAAAAATCGATACATTTACTTAAGCCCAACAAAAAGCATAAAATACTTGTATTCCTGGAAAAAAAGCACAGTTCTTGTGGAATTTACAGACGGGTTGGCAACCGCAGACCTTTTTTAAGATGCTGTCAGAAAAATGCTGCCGCCAATCTGTTTTATTTCTCTCCATTATTCAGTATATCATATCCCTGATATTATGGAATTTACCAAACCAGCTGTCGAACGTGGCAACTATGGCACATATGAAGCTATTTACGGGATGGTCTATGTGCAATAGTGGGCGTTGGAGAGGCTGTAGTCAATAAATAAATAAATTATTATGTTTTTAAAACTTGTTAAATAATTTTATTTATATAATACCTCTCAGCCCATGTCATAACTTAGAAGTATCTTAAAGGGTAGATAAGTTCTAAGAGGTAATAACTGTCTCTGTAAAGGAATGAAATATAACTACCATTACGGCGCCATACTTTACCTAGTAGTCGTGGCGTCAACAAAGCTCCATTAAGTTTTATTTATTTTAATTTATTTAAAACTTAAATGTAACACCTTAACATAAAGGGTACAAAGGGCGCACATAATGCCCTATCGCATTCTCCACCACTCAACTCTGGGAGCCAAAAACAATTGTTGGTAAGTGCGAAATATAATATATAAATAAAGTGTAGGTACATATATTAAAATATATATACATAATACATACACATACACAACACATTTAAATATGCACACATATAGCATAAATATACGTACAACTAGCTTGCCAGGCAGATGTTATTCTGGCCTTTTTGACGACCCTTTGTCATGTCCTATTAAAAAACCTTAAATTCGCAAAAAAATTATGGGTAACTCATGGGCAAAAAACCTATCCTATCTCTCAAGTTGGACCGAACTGCACACGGTGTGCAAATTTAGAGATTAAAATAGATTTAGATTAAAATCCTCATCCCTTTCTCTCACATTCCTTTGTCTCTTTCATACTGTTGCGCGCCTAAGTTGACGTCTGGCACTAGCGCCATCTAGTGTCGGGTAACAGAGCGAGGAGAGCTTTCCAGAAAATGACATGACTAACCTTTTAACCAAGAACGCCATCTAGCATCTAATTGAAGAATTAAGCTTTCTAGAAGCCTCACACTCGAACTTTCTGCGACTGGTCGGTCGGCGCCTGTATCTACGGGAATATTCTGAATGTTTCGGCGTAAAAGTGTATTTAAATCCGCTGCATGCCGCGATCGGGGCAGTATTGAATTTGGCGAGACAAGCGAAGCTTCGGAGCGAAATAAAGTGAATCAGTGTGATTAATTATTAGTGTTTTTTAAATTTAATTGTTGTATGGTAATAAAAGGTTTTGGTAATTCAAAATTAAATCGGCAGTTTTTACTGTCACGAACTTCAAGCTTGTAACAATACAATTCCATTTCCCATATTCGGCCATTCCTGCTATAATGTGTGTCCGCAGACATATGAACTTCCACACATCTTTATATGAATTACAATTCTGCCAATATTAGTTTACAATATTTCCTTAGAATAAACTTTATAAATTTCTATTACATTTTGTTTTATTTAGCCCTTATTAAACTCAGTTGCATAATACATACCACATAGGTACAGCAGGTAAGCAGTTGTATACAATACTTAGTTATAAGTAACTATTAGTAATTTACATTTCCACATTCAATCACGAATACAACTTTCCTTAGAATATAGTATACTCACATATAATTAGAGCTCCTCAGTAAAACTTATTTCTACTTAAACAATATCTCAAATCATTCTTCTCATTCATACTTCATACTTACCATTTAATGAATAACATTTGTCTCAGGCTATTTCTTCATATTGTCAGCTGGAAGTGTGGTTAGGAGCTTCTACCGCCGTGTTAGCCTTCTGAACATCATAACGGTCGTTCGAGTGAAATTTGGTAACTCGATAAGGACCAAGGAACTTTGGCCTTCCCAGTTTTAAGCCAGGACCAAATTGTGTTCGCTTGACGGCAACTAGATCACCCTTTTTATATTTCCAACTCTCTTTCCTTTTTCTGTTGTAATATTTTTTCCCCTTGGACAACTAGGATTTGTTTGTTTGCTTTTTGGCGTAACTCTTCTCTGTTACTAGCATACTGTCTAGCTGTTTCTTCTTGAAGTAATTCCAAAATTTCGATTTCTTCTTTCCACCTCATCTTAGTACCAATTGATAAGTTATAAGTTGTGGTATTAATACTCCTCTGAAAGGTGCTATTCAATGCTCTTGGGAATCTACTAAAATATTTGTACCACACCCCAGGGTTTTCAATACAAAGCTTGGTCCGCATAGGAATTATTATTCTGTGTACTCTTTCCACCTGTCCATTTCCTCTAGGTATACCTGTGGTGATGGTGATGTGCTGGATATTCTCTTCCTTGCAATACCCTTCAAATTCTTGGCTTGTAAATTCAGTCCCTCTATCTGTTATTAGCCTGATCGGATTTCCAAATGTCTGCTGATGTATTCTTAGTTTGTTCAGTCTATCTGTATAATTATACTGCTTGCGAGTTTCAGTCTGTGTCAATGGTCCACATGGTCAACATGCAGGGTATCCAAGGGTAGCCATTCCATTTTAATAGGATTGAGAAATCCTTCCTGTTTACCCTCTTTCCTCGTAGCTAATAAACATGGTATGCAGGCAATCACAAATTCTTCTAACTTCTTGTTTATATCCTTTATATAATAATCTCGATTTATTAGTACCTTCATTTTCCTCTTTGAAAAATGTCCATTGCTATGGATTCTCATTATTATTTCTTTTTCCAATTGTTTTGGTATAACCAACAATTTTTCTGGGCCCTTGAAGAGTATACCTCCTTCTTCTGAGTAATCCTTGTACGACTTCTCTTTAAGTATCTCTTTGATTGCTTTAATGCCATCGTCCTGATCCTGCGCTTGTTTAATCTGATCTCTTAAGGATGTTACTGTAGCTACATATGGATGTCGGCTGAGAGCATCTGCATGACGCATTTTCTCTCCGGCTCGGTACTACACTTCGAAGTCATATTCTTCAAGCATCAGGACCTATCTTGCCACTTTTGCTGTTAGGTCTTTCTTCATCAAGGTTTGCTGAAAAGCTATGCAATCGGTTACTAACTTTAAATGTTTTCCGTAGAGATAAGGACGGAACTTTTTAACACCTTCGATGATGGCCATGGCCTCAAGCTCATAACTGGAATACCTACTTTACGTGTAGTACACAGGATGTAAACTAGTATTAGGACGATGTTGCATGAGAATAGCCGGAATTGCTGTACTTGAGGCATCAGTATGCAATTGCGTTTCAAGTTTCGGATCAAATATCTTTAAAACCGGCCCTTTAAACAACTTCTCTTTTAACCTAATAAAAGCCTCTCTTTAATCTTTATCAAAAATGAAATCAACTCTTTTCTTCAGCAAGTCATGTAGAGGTTTTGCATTAATAGCATAGTGCTCAATGTATTTTCTTAAATAGGAGGTTAACCCCAAGAAACTTTGAAGTTGCTTACTTGTTTAGGGTTCCAGAAATTTCATGACCGCGTCAGTCTTTTCTGGAGTTGGCCGTACCTCACCATTCAAATATTCTATTTTGGCTGTATCAACTTGGCTTTCTTCCAGTTAACCTTAAACCCGTCCGGGCAGCTATTTTCAAAACCTGCTTTAATTCCATTCTTTAAGTCGAGCACACTGAAAACCTTTTTCTTCTGATAATCTGACAATAAGGTCATCAATAATCAGCAATGAATATTCGTCTTTCAAAATTTTCTTATTGAGCTGTCTATAATCTACACATACCCGGGTAGTGCCATCCTTCTTCCTCACTAAAACTAGTGGACTAGCATATTTCGAAAAGCTTACCCTGATTATTCCATCATTCAACCATTCTGTGGTTTGTTTCTCCACAATACCTTGTTCCTTGTGTGACCAGCGCCTAGGCCGCTGTGCTACTGGTATGTCATCCTTCAGCACAATCTTAAGTTCCAGGGGGCCTCTTTAACCTGGACTGGATTGTAGTAATCCACACAACTGTAAACCTGCTATTTAATGAGTGGATTCTTGACATGCTCCACAAGATTTTCTTTTTCACCTGTAAAGCAATTCACACTCGCTAACCACCTATTCTCATTCTTAAATATAGTCACACTTTCCTCACTCATCAACAACGTTACATCTTTCAAAAACTCGTGATCTGTAATAATATCATAAGGCATAAAGTCTCTAGGTATATTGTGAAACGTAACTCCTTCGTAAGATTGTCCAAACTAGCGTCGTAATTTTGCATAAGGATCGTATCTGCGCACTGCCCAATCCCGTCAATGTTAGACCGCCTACATTCAACTCGACGTTGAATAATTTAGCACCTAATTCTGCCGAGATCAGATTCACGTCACTTCCTGAATCAATTAGCGCTTTTGAGCTATAATTCTCCGCCACTTTCACAATTTTCATGGGTTTACCGACATTTGTAGCGCACTGAGAACTTTTGTTTACCATTTGCATCACTTCAGAGCTGCTCAGTGACTCTGACGTTTACTATGGCGTCTTCACTGTCATGGCCGCAGACGCACTCGTATATCATTGGCTCATGCCGTTCTGTCGGCGTCGATGTCACTCCGAACATAGACGAACGCTGTTGTACCGACTGCTCCGGCGCCGATGTCACTCGTCCCGGAAATGCACGGAAACGCGATGAACCCGCCGCAGCCTGCTTTACTGACATCTCAATATTGCGCGTCTCGAACTTCGCATTTGCGCCACTAGATGCGCTGCCGCCTCCTTCACCTCGACCAATCAGAGGGCATCTTGAAGCAATATGGTCGTCAAATCGATTGCACCGGAAACACTTTATTCCCTTTGTACATTGTTTCGCCAAGTGTTTATCTCCGCAATTGTATGAACCGCCGAATGAACCCAGATACAGATGATTTTTTCTTTACAGCTGATTCGACCCGCGCTTCTTTTTTCATGTCCGCCTGCATCTTTTTGTAGATGAGGAGTTTTTCCTTAGGGCACTGTAGGTTTTGACACCGTACAATATTACTTTATTTGCCTGCAGGTCTTCGATTCCGTTGATTATGTATTGTATGGCAACGTAGTCTGGAAATTTAGCTCTTTTACCTAACTCTTTCATGGCAAGCATATTATATTGGTAGAAACTCTCGTCTTTTCATTTTTTCCTCGCCGCCATCAACTCGTGCATCTCTTTAGTATTGATAACCTCGGGAAACTCTTTTAGCAGGGCCGCTTTTAGTTCGTCGTATGTTTATAAATTTTTTCGGCTTTTAAGCAGAGAAAGCCGTACCACAAAGTGATCGTCGTGCTATTATTAACTTTTATTGCGGCGTCCAGTCGATAATTTCGGCATTATCTTCAATATCTTGCGCCCATTTTGATGAAGAATACGTCTTGTCTTCCCCGTTAAATTGCACCACCGCCCCTTCGAAGCTGTTGAACAACATGGCGGTCGCCGCCTGCAAACTTCCCGTTCCGCCGTTTTTACTGCTGCCGTCGTCGTACATTATATCGCTTTCTTTATTTAAACCCCGCGTTTGCGTCTTAATTACGTCGTTATACGTCGTTGAACAATAAACTGCACTGAGATCTGTACGTGCGCTCCACCGCCTCGTGAGCGCTCGCGCCGGTCACTCGGTCGTTTTGGAGTTTATACATCTTTCACTTCTTTCACTTTTCTTTGAGATATCCCGGACGAGCTCTCAAAAATATAGGATTTACTGAAAGAAAAGTCACGGGATCACTTATTTAACTTTTATTTTACTTTTTTAGTAACACCTCTTTCGCAAGTCGCGTGGTTTCTCTCTTTGTGTTCGCCATATTGCATCCCCTCTCCTCATCCCTTTCTCTCACATTACTCTGTCTCTTTCGTACAATTCCATTTCCCACATATATATACATTATATATATACAATATATATATATATATATATATATATATATATATATATATATATATATATATATTCTATGAGCAGCTGTACACATCATCGTTGGAGCCACACGCAAGTGTGAGTAACGATACAAGAGCAAGTCTTACCCGACACTATTCCGATGATATTCCGGACGTCAGTCTGAGCGAGATGAGAATGGCTCTCCAGCACCTTAAAAACGGCAGGGCCCCAGGCGAGGATGGAATTACAGCGGAGCTTCTGAAAGCGGGTGGAACACCGGTACTTGAAGTCCTTCAGAGGCTCTTCAATTCCGTCCTCCATGGTGGCACTACTCCGGAGGCGTGGAGCAGAAGCGCGGTGGTCTTGTTCTTTAAGAAAGGGGACAACGCTCTTTTGAGGAACTACAGACCGATTTCCCTTCTGAGCCGCGTCTACGTGCTGTTTTCGAGAGTCATTACGAATCGTCTCGCACGCAGACTCGACGACTTCCAGCCTCACGAACAAGTCGGTTTCCGGCTTCAGTACCATAGAACACATACATACCCTGCGGCAGATTGTACAGAAGACCGAAGAGTACAATCTGCCACTTTGCCTGGCGTACGTGGACTATGAGAAAGCCTTTGATTCCGTCGAAATTTGGGCGGTGCTACAGTCCCTTCAGCAGTGCCAAATTGACTGTCGGTATATCGCGGTGCTGAAGTGTTTGTACAGTAGGGCTAAGATGGCTATCCGAGTACAGAACCAGAGTTCGAAACCTATCCAACTGCAGAAAGGTGTGAGACAGGGTGACGTTATATCCCCGAAACTCTTCACCGCTGCGTCGGAAGACGTTTTCAAGCTACTGGACTGGAAAGGATACGGTATTAACATCAATGGCGAGTACATCACTTACCTTCGATTTGCCGACGATATAGTCCTTATGGCAGAATCGCTGGAGGACCTTAGCACTATGCTCAATGACCTCAATGGTGTCTTCCAACGGATAGGTCTTAAGATGAACATGGACATAACAAAGATTATGTTCAATGTCCACGTCACACCTATGCCGGTACTTGTGGCGAGCACTATGCTCGAAGTTGTTGACGAGTACGTTTACCTGGGACAAATAGTCCGACTAGGTAAGTCCAACTTCGACCGAGAGGTCAATCGACGGATTCAACTCGGCTGGGCAGCGTTCGGGAAATTACGACACATCTCCTCGTCAGGTATACCTCAATCTCTGAAAACTAAAGTGTAATGTGTTGCCAGTGATGGCTTACGAATCAGAGACGTGGTCCTTCACTGCCGGCCGTATGAGGACGCTCAAGTTCGCTCAGCGAGCTATGCAGAGGGCTATGCTCGGAGTTTCTCTGCGTGATAGACTCATAAATGAGGATATCCGCAGTAAAACCAGAGTGACCGAGATAGCCCAACGGATTAGTAAGCTGAAGTTGCAATGGGCCGGCCATATAGCTCGAAAAACCGATAACCGATGGGGAAGAAAGGTTCTCGAGTGGTAGCCTCTTACCGGTAGGCGTAGTGTAGGGCGACCCCCACTAGATGGAGTGACGACCTGGTAAGACATGCAGGAAGTCGATGGATGCAGGTGGCTCAAGACCGTGCTTTGTGGCGTTACTTGGGGGAGGCCTATGTTCAGCAGTGGACTTGTTAAGTGCTGTAATGATGATGATGATAAAGATATATATTTCGATACAAGAAAACTCCAAAAGTAATGGTTTCCTGGTCAGACTTTTTCAGTTGAATTTGTAAATACTTTTTATATGATATGCGCTGGAAAAACTCACACTGAAGGGTTTATTAATGTGTATTAATATGTTTGTACTGAATAAAGTTATTTCCGTAAATCAATTTATTTACATAGCAACCCTTACGATTTATCGACATCTATCGATATAGCTTAGCACGGCTACATGCGTCCTTAAGTTACTAATTAGCTAATGAATCACTACATTTAGTCTCTAGGACGCATCACACATTCACGAAGATAATGGTAATTTGTTAATTATTCATTAGGGTGGATTTAATGAAGCTCTCTAAGTGCAGCAGTTAGTAAATGCCATAGTGTGGTCATTGTGTTGCAGAAAATTCCGCTTAAATCGCACGGTGGTGGACCGCCAACCATCAATATAATAAAGATAGTATTGTGAGCTCTGTCGCAGTGTACGATTATGGTATTCAGCAGCTGCAATGAATCCGAAGAAATCCTCTGAGCACTCCCTGTGGCATACACGGCAGAGATGCGACATCTCTTCTTAAGGCCAATGAATCAATCTAACCGGAAACAACTTGGTCGTCGATGATTTGGCCCGCTCTGCTTTGAATACGGTCAAGTGGAAAGGGCTAATACTGCGATGCCCCAGCCCAGATATGTGAACAATATTCCATATGAGGCCCCGCTTTTTATATCTGTAAGCAGTGGGTCAGCATGAAAAGTCTCAGTCTACTTGTGCACGCCAAACTAGTTTCTATAGCGGATGCCTCTATTTAATGATGAATGAATGAATATTCATATTTGATGAACTTATTTAATACTCTCTACCTATGTATATCGTAGCTCCATCTAGTGAGCGGTCACTCAAGGAAATTTATTTCGCATCAGCTAAAATACATTACTTTTACACTCCATACCACAGAAATCGTAATACAAAGATATTATTACTCTTTCTGTGCTCCATACTATCCATATAAATAAATGATATCGGGAATGATTTTGAGCTCAACTTATTTTCTTAACTCAAATTCATCATGTTTCAAATGAAAAATAATGCATTTACAGACTCGCTTCCCCTTTAACTCATTCAGGTTTTTATAAAAGTTTTACAACTTAAACTTATATTTAAAATTTCCGCTTAGTTTGAATTCAAAGGTGAATAAAAACGTATTTGTGCACCTTCGTTTTATTCCCCGCAGAGCCCTTTTCGTTAGATAACACTTTGAACTAAAACGAACTGCCTTTAATATTTACGCAATAAAAATGATTTAAATGAATGGCTTTTTTACTTGTATTTATAACTTACTAAGTACTGCTTTTTTACTAACATTTCCCTCTACCATAGGCAGAGCTGGCCTCAGATAATATTTGGCCGACCCGGGTGATACAATTTGCATAACTCAAAAAAGCGCGGCGGAATACTTAATAAGCCATTGCTTGATAACGATCTTACCTGATGGTAAATAATGATTTAGGCCTAGGTTGTAACACGGGTTTAACTTCAAATTAATTTTTGAGTCTAGATGCCACACGGGCATAATGTACTGTCGACGACTGTCCGGCTTTATTAACTAAATTGACGATATATTGAAGATAAAACAACTTAAGAGTACCTACAACAGATGAGCATGTATGCGTAGATATAATAAACAGAGGTATAACAAACAAAACAGTCGCAGCAGGTCTATGTTAAGTTTATATTTACGTAATTAATTTGGGGCATATTTGCGTATATATTGACTGCTCCGTTAATATAGTGATCGTAAACGCGATTGCTAACCATGTGTAGGTTTCTAGGTTTGAATCCCGGATGGGGCAAAAATCAGTTACTGTGTTTTTTGTTAATAAATTCTCATAATCAGCTTGTAGTCAGGAGGGGTTTTATCCCCATGACATAAGCCTGATATCTCTTCGGTCGTGTCGGATTACCGGCCCATCGCACTGTAAAAGTGAGGTATTAGAGAGTGTATTTCTACTTACGCATACATTTGGGTTCTATAGTCATATCCTACGTAGATGGCTTGACCGCTGCCGCCACTGGCCGCCGTGACTGAAATCCAGTCAGTAAGCTTATAGAGACTGGAATTTTTTATAAATTTATGCTTAAACACAAACATTTGCATAGACCTGAAAAATTAAGGAGGTAGTTAATTGAAATTTTGGCTAGATCTCAACTGAAAAGGTATATAATATAATATTATTCATTTAATTATCTCTTTTTTTCGTAACTCCAGGTGTATTTTTGGACAGTTGAATATGAAAATTTAAAAAAAAATGGTAATTTTTATTATTGCTTTCCATATTTTGGTATTCATGTTAATGCTGTGTTATGACTTTATTAGCATTAATTGTACACCAAGTTTGATGATTCTTTTTGTATTAAATAGGAATTTTACGTGTTAGGTTAGTGGTAAAGTTGTAGCACGGATGGATCGGCTCGACCGGGGAAAGACACACATTTTTGCACAAAATATCAACAAAAAATAACAGCTTAACGCTGTTTTTGTATGGTGAGTGTAAGGTATGGAGAGGACTATGCTCGGAGTTTCTCTGCGTGATAGACTCAGAAATGAGCATATCCGCAGTAAAACCAGAGTGACCGACATAGCCCAACGGATTAGTAAGCTGAAGTGGCAATGGGCCGGCCATATTGCTCGTAGAACCGATAACCGATGGGGAAGAAAGGAATTAAGAAAGCAAAAAATGTTGTCTTTAAAACGGGTGCTTATTGGTCAGCAAGCTATGATTACAAAACCCATTCATGATTCAGAAACAGCTATAGAAGTTAGTTATGAAATTTCTCGAATGATAGCAAAGTGTCCAGAAGCAGCAAAAAAGTTTGAGAAAATTGAACTGAATCGTATGACTATCCAAAGACGAATTATGTCTTTGTCAGGTAATATTGCGGAGCAATTAAATGAAAAACTAAGATCGTTGAATTTTTTTCATTAGCAATCGACGAATCCACTGATATTAGTTCCACAGCTCAACTTTTGATATTCATACGAGGTGTTACTCAAGATTTTGAAGTCTTAGAAGAGTTATTAGGAATGTATTCATTGAAAGGTCAAACCAGAGGAGTTGATATACTCAATGTACTTTTGGATGAGTGTTCAAAAACTGATTTGGACTTATCAAAATTATCAGGAGTTGCGACTGACGGTGCTCTTTCGATGATTGGTGTCAGTTCTGGGCTAGTTACTTTGCTGAAAAATCATCTGCAAGAAAAAACATAAACGCTGAAGATCTCATGCAGTTTCACTGCATTATACATCAAGAAGCCCTCTGTTCTAAAAGAAATTTAATTACCAAATGTCATAAAAGTAGTAGTTTCGACTGTAAATTTCATAAAATCACGAGGACTCAATCACATCGAAAGCGAATATGGAGATTTACTGTATTATACAAAAGTAAGGTGGCTAAGTCGTGGATTGACACTGGAACGATTTCTAAATTTAATAGAAGAAATTGGAATATTTATAGCGGAAAAGCAAAGGGATGTCCCGGAACTTAATAATCCTGATTGGTTGTGTGATTTGGCTTTTTTAATTGGCTTCAAGGCAAAAATCAACTGATATCCCAGCTCTACGCTCATGTATCATCCTTTCAATGCAAGCTGACACTTTTCAATTAAAATTTAAATTGGAAATTAAAATCATTTTCCGAATTATAAGAAAATGGCTGAAAAATTCAACAAAACTGCGATTAATTTCAGTTATGTATTTGATTCAATCTTTTCAAGACAGATTTTCGGAGTTTAAAAAAGTGAAACCTCTGTTGGACATATTCAGCAATCTTTTCACGATTTCAGTTGAAAATGCGCCAGAGTCAATGCAGTTAGAAATTATCGACATTCAAAACGACTAAGATTTACGCAACAAATTCAACGAAGGAGACTTGCTGAACTTTGAAAGAGTTGCGCATAAACGCTCTGAAATGTGCCAGCTTATTTGGTTCTACCTATATATGTGAACAAACCTTTTCTATACTAAATAATTATAAAACAAAAAATCGAAACCGCCTTGCAAATGAAAGTTTGGAAGCAGTTTTACGTGTTGCTACAAGTAAATTTGAGCCAAATATAAAAAAAGATTGTAAGCACTATGCAGTGCCACGCTTCAAATTAATAAATTCTTTTTCAATTTTAATACATTATTATCAATTATTTATTGCATTTAATTACCTATACTTCTGGCGGCCCGCCATCATCTCATAATGTGCCCGAGTGGCCCCTAGTCTGAATAAGTCTGTGCATCACTGATTTAAAGGTTTTGAAGATTTTCTTGGCACAATCCACGAATAATGCAGTTAGTCTATAAGGCGTAGTTGAGATTTTTCAGACATTTTCCTTACAGCACCTAGGGGATGGATTGGGGTAATGCATTATATTACACTGCCACCGTATGAGCTAGTACCCCTCAGCGCTTGTAAATACCATAAAAGACGGTAATTTGAAAAGCCACAAATATAGGGCAACACCATTGATCTTAATTTCTTTTGTAATTTCTCTTATAATTTACTCATTGTTAAAATGCAGAATTAGTCAAATCATTAAACAGCTGTTTCACAAAAGCACAAATACGGGTCGGCTTGACCGGGGAAGGACTATGCTCTCGAAGAATACCAAAATAAAATAGCAACTCAATACTGATATATTTCGTGCGATGAGGGTTTAAGTAAATTTCATGAACATCAGAAGGGTTTACTTCAGTTTCAGACTTTTGTTATTCTCATTTCTATGATTTTATTAAGCCTACCGCCCCAGGACCCGATGGCTTGCCTGGCAAAGCCTGGGTCCTGGCCTCGGAGGCTCTCGGGCCCCGACTGGAGGGGCTCCTAAGCGCATGCTTGGAGAGAGGCCAATTCCCGCTTCGTTGGAAGACGGGGAAGCTGGTCCTCATTCGGAAGCCGAGGTGCCCTGCGGACTCTCCGTCCGCATACCGGCCCGTGGTGCTGCTCGACGAGGTGGGCAAGCTCTTTGAAAGAGTCATTGCAAACCGCCTCGCCGAGCACCTTGCGGGGACGGGGCCGGAGGCTCTCCGGTGGACGCCATCATGCGCGTAAGAGCCCTCACGACAGGGGATACAGTGGCCAGAGGGGGGGTTGTCTTGGCGGTTTGTCGACATCGTCAACGCCTTCAACTCCATGCCCTGGAGCTGCATTAGGGAGGCACTCCGGTATCACCGGGTGCCGACCTATCTCCGTCGTATAGTCGGGGACTATTTGACGGACAGGGCCGTCATCTACCCCGGTCGCAACGGTGAGTGGAACCGGCGAGAGATGTCGTGCGGTGTCCCACAGGGTTCGGTTCTGGGGCCACCTCTGTGGAACATCGGTTACGACTGGGTGCTGCGCGCCGACCTCCGTACCAGCGTCAGCGTAGTTTGCTACGCTGACGACACGCTGGTACTGGCACATGGGGGGTCGTACGAGGCGGCGGCGGAAACTGTCTGCAGCCCTTGTAATGAAGAGACCCGTCTTGGGCAAAGCTACTTAGGTGTGAATCAAACCAAGACGCAGAGACGCAATGCTGCAGAACGCAACAAGCATCAATACGCCTATCATTGTGCTTACACCATCCCAAGGTCTCCCATACATTTCAGCAGACATCACCAACCACATACCTCTATCGACCAGAACCACAAAAATGCGTTAATTCAGGCGTAGCACACCCGCAGATCCATAAAAAGACGCAATACCACAAGAAGCAGTAAGCATAAATGAAACTATCATACGCCGCCGAATGGCGCACCCTCACAACACACCCACATGATCCCTGTCGACTTTGGAAACAAAGTTTGTATTGTTGTTAACTAAAAAATATCACTAACGTATCATAGTAGCACGCTACTAACACGCCAGTGAACAAAACTCCACGTATCATAGCGCTAATGGCCTAAACAGGAAGTTGAGTATGCCTGTTATACTTAAAAGTGCTACCAAAAACACTCATTACAATCCGAAAGATTGATGACGCATCGCTATGCGCTACGACGCCGCCCACAAATGGTATGGGTGTGCGATATCCACGGGAAAGCCGTATTGCTACAACAAACCTGCTTACCACCGGCACTAAGACGATATGTCCAGGACACATCGGTTAGAGAGTCCAGGTTTACCTCGAACCAGTCGCTCGTGAAGCAGTATACAAGCCACCATAATAATTCTTTTCAAGTCCCTAATAAAGGACTAGTCATTAATTGTAGTCAGTATTAAGAGCAGTCGGTCACCCGTTCACCCCATATAATACGTATGCATCAAGGAGACCTTCTATAATAATGCTTTTCTATCATAGACCTTATTTTCATGAGTCATTAATATATAGGACTTCAACCCTCGACCCTACCACTGTAATGCAAATTCATCATAAAGACCTCCTATGGTATTGCTTTTGTATCACAGACCTAACTTTCATAAGTCATTAATATACAGGACTTGAAACCACGACCCTACTGTTGTAATGCAAATTCACCATAGAGACCTTCTATAGTATTGTTTTGTATCATAGAGCTTACTATCATAAATCCCTAATATAGGACTAGTCATTGTGCTACAGTACTTCAGGCAGTCAGGCACCCGACCACCCCATATATATGTACAACATTGGGTATGTGTCTCCGGCAGCTCCTCCATACAAGCTGTTTAGGCATAATTTTAACAATTTGCAACTTGCAACGGCTCGCGTTTCGAGCGGGAAACCGGTTCGACGGTGGGGCCGGGGGGAGGCTGATCTGTGCGGCTGACTGCCGCGCCGACGGGTCTCGACCTTCTTGGTGAGCGAGCCGTATCGTTCAGAGGACGCGTTTGTTTTTGATACAATTACCGCTTCGAAAAGACGGCCTCCTTGGTTGTTGTATTTTGTCGTTAATATACGTGACAACGAGGCTTATTCTTGAGTTTGTTTGAGTCGAACGTCGCGAGCCTCTTACAGTGTTATTTTAATTTGTTTTCGTGATAATGAGGCCGGAATAATATATGTATCTATTGTTGTAACGTTTAAGTATTGTTTGTGACTGGTATACGGTTGCGCGCGGCCGGTGTTTGGACTTGAAAGCCTAAAGCTCGTGTTAATTGTGCGCGCCATTTTAAATTTACTATTGATTATTTGGGTCTTGTCTAGACCGCCTCGAATTTGGTTGTCTGTTTTGAACGTGTTACGTGACAAGAGTCCTAACTTGAATTTGAAATTAATTAACATGTACAATAAAGTGACAAACTAATATAGTGAAAATAGAAGCAGACGTTTTAAATTGGTGAACGCCCCCCTCCACGGATCCCACATTTGGAGAGAGGCAGAACCTTGGTATCTGCCGTCCAGAATCAGCGGGGCTGTCAGGTTATACATTGTATACATTACTACACAATACTTACAAGCACTTCGCACCTGACAGGTACCTCGTGGTCAATCTCACCTCCGCCAATCGGTAAGTTTAGTGTGTATCTAGCCGTATAATTTAATTATCCATAGGTTATTGGACCCTCCCCCTCTGTTACTCGTCGAGTCGGACTACTGTGGGCCCTAGTCCGGTCGACTTTTGTCAGGGTAACTCAGGGCCGTATCATTCTGGTAGCAGAGCGTGGTTTATCGTTTTTGCAATCACGCCCGGCCGTAATATAATTTTTTTGTTTGTTAGCGGATCGGTGGATAGAACCACGCTTGCTGGTAGCAGAGCGTGGTTGATTGTTTTTGCAATCATGCCCGGCTGTTTTATAATAATATTTTTTTGTTTTGTTTAATTGTTGTTTGTTCGCGGGTCGGTATAATTTAGACCCACGCCCGTTAAGCGGCGTAACCGGAGTGTAGGTAGGTTGGGTTAACTACGCGTCAGGTATTCGTATTTAGTATTTGTATTTGCATTCCTATTGTAGATTAAATTGACGAAAGGTCGGTCGCCTCAGCATGGCATCTTGTTGACCGACTGTAATAAGTACTTGCGGTAGAAATTGTGTTTAATTTAATTAATAGTAATTGTATTAATTAAATGAATTGTGTAGTGTAACTTGTATTTCATTTGATAAATAGTAATTTGTATTTGTAGTAATTTGTATTGAATTTAATTTGGTAGCATTTGTATTTAGTAGTGATGCCATCGCACAAGCCACCGGCGCTTCGCTTGCAGGCAGAGCTATGCTGGGCTGCGAACGCCCACAGCTTGATAGAGCAACCCGATCGGGTTCATAGTTTAGAGAAGCGACTCGAGCAGGTCATGGCTCGAAGGGCCGTAGTGGAGGAGGCTTGCACTGAGCTTATGGCATCGGGAGTGGATCAGGGAGTCCTAGACTCCTGCCTCGCGGACTACGAGCAATTTTTTTCGCTCACGGACTACTTGATCGAGGCGGGGGCCAAGTATGCTAGTGACGCGCGTGAATCTCGGCTGAGTGGCCTGCTCGAGTCCCCTCGGAAGCAGCCTATTCATCCGCAGCTGTTGAGATGACTCCCAACTCTGGACCTGCCAAGGTTCTTCGGGGTCCTCTCCGAATGGCTAACATTTGTGGGACTGTTTGATAGCCTAGTGGACGCACGGAGGGACTTGATACCAAGCCGAAGATGGCTTACCTCCTGGCCTCATTGGAAGGTGAGGCCCTGGGCGTCGTCGGCTATCTGAAATTGTCGGACGACGCCCACCTGCCCACTCGGGCCCTCTTTGCCGGAAGGTACACCAACGTACGGCGAATCGCGGACGAACACGTCAAGCAGCTGTTAAACCTCCCGCTGCTTAAGGAACGGGCCGGACTACGTCCGGACATTGTAAATCCAGTTTTGGTGGCCTGCAATTCTTTGAGGCGGCTGGATTTACCGGTGGACGTAAGGTCCTTTTTACTGCTCCACATTGTGCTGTCCCACCTGCCCCTCGATCTTCGGATCCACTTCGAGGAGAGGTACGGCGGGGACAGCGCCTCCTATATTCCGCCATTCTGAGATCTGCTGCGGTTCTTGGAGGAACAGTGCAGGCAGATTGAGAACGCAGCGGGCACCGTCGACGACCTACGGACTGCCAACCGAGCCGTGCCCAGGGAGAGGCGGAATCCCCCGGGTAAGTCGTCGTCAACCCCCTCAGACCGAGCGGAGCTCCCCGCGGGAGGGCGCCGCCTCCTACCTTCTTATAGTGGCCTAGTGGTCAATGAGGCGCCCCCCTGCTCCTACTGTCGAGCATCCGATCACCGGGTGACGATGTGACCGAAATTTTTGGGTAATCCGGTCACAGCGAGACGAACCATCGCGAAGGAGCGCCGCTGGTGCTACTTGTGTTTGGAAAGGCATCTCCAACGAGACTGCCCGCACCAGCGGCCTTGTCCGCACTGTCAGGGCAATCACCATGCCGTTTTGTGCTTGGGTTCGAACGGCGCTTCATCTCTGGACTCTGCCGGGCCCTCAACCCCCACGGGCGGGGGCGCTCAGCCACGTCCTCTGTCGAGCGACGTTCGTCGCTCCCCCTGCCGGCCACCGTGCCCCTGGGTTTGAAGAGGGCCCCTTCCCCGACCAGTCGGGGGGTTGTTCCCCCAGGGGCGGGGGGTTTGTCACCTCCCCTCAGCGAGTTGAGAGGAACTTTATGGCCACTCAGCGGTCAGCGAGACCCTTCTCACCCCCGTTGGCTGAGAGGCCGCGACTGGAATACCGCCCTCCCCCCTTTGGTCGGTACCGGTACTACGGGGTTCCTACGACCTAGAATCAGTCCAGGGCCTCAAGGCCGAGGTACCCCAAAGCTCCGAAGGTCGGCCAGTCGGTGATTTCCACCCACGGGTCAGTGAGACCGGTTTAAGTGCCGGTCCGATGGAGGCAGCTCCAGCTAGGAAGCTGCCACCCTAGCTCCCACCACCGGCCGCCTTCACTGAACCTTTGAGCCGTCAACAGTCCACTTGTCAAACTTTTCTATTGCCGACGGCGTCAGTGAAGGTATACAACCCGAGTGGCGACTGTTTAACCGTTCGCGTTCTATTGGATTCGGGTTCACAACGCTGTGTGGCCTCCACTTGGTTGGTGGGAAGACTGGGGCTCCCTTGGAGCTCTGAATCACGTCCGACGGTAGGTATCGGAGGTATCGAGCCTCCTACTCTTAGGAGACAAGAGAAGCTGGTGTTTGGTCCTGCCAGCGAACACCCTCATATTTTAGTTAAAGTATATAATCCTCGATGATATTGTAGGTTTTCTCCCTAACGTCCGTATAAATGAAAGCGCGGTTCGCTGTGCGTCGGGTTTGAGACCGGCAGACTCTCAATGGTCCCAACCTAAGCCTATCGATTTGTTACTGGGGGCCGACGTGCTGGGGTTCATCGTGTTATGCGAGATACGAGCCCTACAGCCCGATGGCTTGTCAGCTATGTCCACTGTATTTGGGCACAGTTTCTTCAGACGGGTTCTGTGGTCCCCACCTCCTCAAACGTCCAACCTTCTCTCTGTGGTGGGCGTGTCCCTTTCGGACGTCGTCCAGCGGTTCTGAGAAATTGAGGAGCCACCACACGCGCCTCGAGTCGACCGTCTGCACCGTGAGTGCGAGTTTTTCCACCAGAACAATACCGGCCGTCGTGTCGACGGTCGTTTTGTCACTCGCTTACCCTTTCTTGACTCACGACCCTCTTTGAGCTAATCTCGTACTCTGGTCGAAAAGAGGTTGCTTTCCATGGAGCGCTGTATGCGACGCGACCCAGCCTTTCGCGATAAATATTTCGAGTTCATGCGCGAGTATCAAGAGCTGGGTCACATGTCACCGTCCCACTTCGAATGGCGATCACAGGAGCACTACTTCCTCCCCCATCATGCGGTCTTGAGGAACCCTGGGAGTAAGATTCAGGTAGTTTTTGACGTCTCCGCCCCCTCGTCAAATGGTGTGTCGCTGAACCAGTGTCTCCACTCTGGTGCTAAAGTGATCAAGGAGATATCCGACATTTTGACCGACTTCCGTCGGCACCAAGTAGTTTTTGTAGCCGAAATTCGGATGATGTTTCGACAATCGGTAGTCCACATCGTCATACACTATACCAGATACAGGTATTTGAGTTGAACACCACCACCTATGGACTTCTGTCCAGCCCGTATATCGCCATGCGAACCCTCCTCGAACTCGCTGAGAGAGAGCGTCTAAGATACGCTCGGGGGCTTCTATTTTGGAGTCTTCGGTCTACACGGACGATATTTGCACGGGCGCCTCTACCCCCGAGGAGGCTCTTGTATTGCGAGACGAATTGATTGCCATCCTGAAGTTAGGAGGTTATGAGTTCCGCAAATGGTTGTTGAACTCCCTTCATATTTCGAAGGACCTCCCAGAAGAGGACCAACAAGACCCTCATCTATTCGAGCACCCTGACAATCCTAATTTGTTGACTGTGCTGGGCATTCAATATCAGCCTGTTCGGGATACCTTCACGTATCGTGTCAAATTCGATCCCCCTCCTAAATCATGGACCAAGCGCTCTGCGCTGTCGACTGTAGCCTGCACCTTTGATCCTAATGGATGGATCACTCCGGTCATTTTTTTTAACTAAATGCTTTCTTCAAAAGCTCTGGATATCCGGATTGGGTTGGGACGACCCTATAAGCGGTGCTCTCTTGCGAGAGTGGCTCTCCATTGTGTCATCCCTTCCGGACATCAACCGGGTCTCCATGCCAAGGTGCTTTCTCCCTCCAGGGAAATGCAGGGCTACCCTGCATGGATTTTGCGACGCCTCTGAGAAAGGCTATGCTGCTGTCGTATATTTGCGGACTATGAGCTCTTCTGGCCATACTTCCGTCCATCTCGTACTCCATCGGTTGCTCCCATTAGGTCCCGCTTAACTATCCCTAAATTGAAACTGTTCGGAGCCGCTCTTCTCACGCGACTCCTCAATCACGTTCACTCTTCTTTGAAGTCTGTAATCAACATTACGGACGTCTACGCTTGGTCGGTCAGTGAGATATTACTTTGTTGGCTCCGAGCTGCACCTCACAATATTCAGGTCTTTTTGTCGAACCGCGTGTCTCAAATCCAGAATTCTGGCACGTCTCTAAGCTGGAGACATGTCCCAGGGGAGTTGAATCCTGCAGACTGCGTTCTCTTTGGTTAACCACCCGTTGTGGTGGGGGCCCAGTTGGTTGACTGAGTCTCAGTCGTTCTGGCCCCAGAATAAATACTCTGAACCGATTGAATTGCTTGGCCTACGAGTAGGAGTGGGCAAGAATAAGCCCACTCGGGATTTCTCCCTGCTAGCACGGTACAGCTCTCTCGATTATCTATTAGGAGTGACTGCTTGGTTGCGTCGATTTTTCCGCAATTCGAGATACCCGTCCAACTGATTCTCTGATTCCGTTTTGTCCTCTAGCGAGCGCCGCGAAGCCTTGATGCATTGGAACCGTATGGTCCAAGCGGAGCATTTTGAGCCCGTGATTGACACCTTGCAGCGGGGCTCCGTTGTCAAGGGCGCTTTGAAACTCTTCCTGGACGATGTGGGAGGGGGGGAAGTTCGACAGACGTCGACGGTGCCATCCTCAGGATGGAATCTCCGATAGTTATTGGTCTTAATAACCTAATCCTGTATTGCACAGACAAGCTGTGGTTTCCCCGAAGAGACCGCTGAAATGTAGGCAGATGAGGGAGGTGACTGTATTTACGAAGGGCTCATGTAGAGGGCTGCCGTCCCTCCCGTGGAGTTAATTCTCCTTCCATTCGGTCTCCTGGTCAGAAATGCTAAGTACTGCTGGGTCCTACCATTGCTCGTTGGCTAAGGATAGAAGGGTAAACTTTTAATCACTATAAATGACGTCATTATAGAATGGATCATCTGATCTCACCAGGAAGTAATAATGGAGGCTGCACACTTCGCGATTATGCATGGTGAGCGCGCTCAGAAAGCTACGCTCACCATGCTTTCGCGCCAAGTACAGCCTCATTACTGACGATCTTGGATGATACATCCTATAGAACGTCATAGTAGTGCGGATTTTTATTTCCAGGGAGTTAAGTTCAGTCTGTATCCACCTGAGTATGCCAAAGGTGTACATAAGGACAGTCATGATTCAACCGTTATATGCGTTTGTCTTATTTATACCAGACAAATGGCTGTTAAGCACATTATTCAAGCGCGCATAACAGACGTTGAAAACTGACTGTTTCATACCAGCCTCATCGATACCGAGGTTTTGTGACATACCTAGAAATCGGTATGTTTCAGCCTCGGAAAGTGTCCTTAAGTTGACGAGCATAGATAAGTCTATGGTCTCAGAGTTAGCGATCCTTTCAACGTGGAGGACAGCAAACTTATCCGTCCTCAGTTCCATTTCAGTAGAATTGCTAAATTTACAAGTCGTCATCATCATCATCATTATAGCCCTTCACAAGTCCACTGCTGAACATAGGCCTCCCCCAAGGTATGCCACAAAGCACGGTCCTGAGCCACCTGCATCCATCGAATTCCTGCATGTCTTACCAGGTCGTCACTCCATCTAGTGGGTCTATCAACTAGTGATATTTATAAATTCCGTAAGATGGGAGCGACTGAAGGCGAATAACTTGGGGTAATCCATATAGAAAAGGTGGGTCACTTTCGGACCTCCTTTCTGTAGCTGAAATTCCCTCCCGGAGACCTACAGTAAGGTACTGAGAGGTTTCAGAGAGAGGTAGAACCAGATTGGATTCAGAGAGTTGCCGTGGAAGATACCCCTTTTTATCCTTACGTGGTTCTCCTCAGCCATCATCCGCTCGCCCAGATGACGAAAGATTGTGCTCTACTGCCTCATACACTGCTCGAGGAAGTCTTATACCGTAACTATACAGTCAATCTTGTACAGCTCGAAAACCCTCTTTATACATGTATGGGGCACCGAGTCGAATGCCTTTCTGCAGTCTATCCAGGCGGAGGAGTAGTTCCGACGGTTGCGATTCTCCACTTTGCCAATAACCACGTCAATGAAGAGTGATTCCTTGGTTCCACGACCACCGCCCTGACATCTATTTTGAGCGCATGACATCACCTGATTTAGTTACAGGTGAAGAGTGATTCAGACGCTCAAAATGAATGTCAGTGTCTTATATATGGTGGTTAGACTCGTGATGGGGCACTATTTGCTCGAGTCTGTGGTATCCTAATGTTTAAGAACCAAATGAGTGATCCCAGTAGTGAAGAGACTCGGGAACGACTTCTGATCGAGAGCCTCTTAAAATTGTCGTGCGAGCACAGCGTGACATACTACGAACCCCTTCAGCTAGTAATGATGCAGACCGTAGAGCCCCAGACTTTTCCAGTTCGGGGCCCTACGGACCGACTCAGCCACATCTTCCGGCGTTATGGTGACTGGGTCCATAGGCGTAATACTCGCACTCTTGCTCGCCACAATTTCTATCCAACGTCTTTCGCTGTGGTTTACGGGCTCTGACCACAGGCCTCGCCAAAATGCGACAGTGTCGGCGTGATCCGGTACTGGGCCCGTTCCACTTACCATTGGTCGCTCTAATGATTTATAGAGCCTCTTCTGATCACTCTGGAGGAGACGATTCTGGTTGAAACGCCTTGACCTCTCGCTAAATCGTCGAATACGCTTCCTCCAAGCAGCGATTTTTTTCAGGTCATTTATGCACCCGATTAGTTTCTGCGTGATATCCGGCTGAGACAAACTGATAATTGTCCCAGCAAAGGCTGTTCTAACGGTGCGTACAACCCTCGGTCTATTATTATCCAACTCCGATGTAGTAGTATGCGGGAAAATTGCGGTTGATTTTCTGGAGGTGTCTTGCGAGATTATTTCATCATTGTCTGAATCAACCACAACTAGAATACTGTAACGACCCCATTTCAAATCTGAAATTAATTTAGTATTGAATGATAATTACTTCCCTGTAAAATGATTGAACTGCATTTGATTAACATTATA
This sequence comes from Parnassius apollo, assembly GCA_907164705.1. NCBI lineage: Eukaryota > Metazoa > Arthropoda > Insecta > Lepidoptera > Papilionidae > Parnassius > Parnassius apollo. Next base: position 184,979 of record CAJQZP010001523.1, read on the forward strand.
AAGTTTAGAATAAACCTGCTTCTATAAATAGATTCTTGAATAAATTCTCTTAAATGTCCACTACATTTGCAGCACACAAACCATGAAAAACAAAGAACGTCCTAAGTTAAACTAGCCATGTTTGTTCGTCGTCCGTATGTGTCCGATGGGCCGATGTTATCGTGTACCAATACACGATACCATGGGCCCATCCAACTGCAAAAGAACGTTAAAACAGAGCATGGGCAGCAGCATCTTACTCAAAAATAGTTAAAAATCTGCGTTGTTTTGCAAACCAAGCTTGGCGACTATGGCAAACATCCTTTTCTGAGGCTATCAATTGGAAAGTGGCTTATAATTTAGCAGAGCAATTGGCTATAATAAATAAATGGACTATGAGAGTGAGGGAAAAGAGAGTGCTATTGTGCTTGCGCATACACTCGTGCACTACAATCCTGTCCTGTGCAGAGGGCTGGTCTCAGTTGCGACACGCCGCCGTGACCAAAATTCTATTTGAAGACCTTGATTACTATTTTTGGACGTATTTATAATTCCTTTAAATACGCTGATTAAAATATTTTTAATTTTTTCTTTACTCTGACAACAAATTAAAAATTTACTTTATTCAGCCTCCTATAAAACCAATCAACTAAACATTAAAAACTAAAGCTCGGAAGGAAAGGAAGGTAAATAAAAACAAAACATTACTGTGCACCTCAGTTCTCATTTATTTTAAAGCTACATTGACACAGCAGTGCCCAAATTTCTGAATGGCTATAAGTTTTTTAAAATGAAACATAATTATTATCAATTTATTGGTAAAATACACATCATCATCATTACCCTTCACAAGTCCACTGTTGAAGATAGACCTCTCTAAGGTACGCCACATAACACATTGCCAAACTACCAGCATCCATCGACCTCTTGCTTGTGATATTTTTTCCCAATCGGATGTCGAAATATAATTAATTTCTTTCATTGTACTAAATTAAAGATTCTCTTTTTATTATTCATTCATCCTTCTCTTTTCTTCATCTCTCTGATGGGTTTTTGTGTCATTTTTTATATTCAAAATTTAATCAATCAGATCAAATATAATTCAAATCCCGCAAGGAACAAGTGTTCGTATGGCCTACAAATGATTGTTCCGGATCTGGATGTTTTTCTTTGTACAATTTATGTTTGTAAACTTTCTCCATGATACAGAAAATAATCCTAGTGTTACCCCACACTAGTTTCATAATAACGACCAAAAATAAATTAATAAATTAAGCTCTTTATATGGTTTTTCGTACGTGGTAGAGCCATGGTGTAGCTTTATAATAGTTGTAGCATGAATAAGTCACCACGACCAAAAGACCACGCTCTCACACAATAGCTGCGTAAAATAGTAACTTAATACTGCCATATTTTGTATAGTGACTGTAGAGAATCAAGCATAAGAATAACTAATCTGCATTTTCTACATGCAACTGTATCCACACCAACACATTTGCCTGCACAGGTCGTTTGTCATACAAATTAATTTTGTAAAATCTCTAGAATTGATTCGCAGATAAACTTCAGGCCAGTACTTTACCCGCTGGTATGCATCTAAAATTAAAATCCTAGCTGTACTATACATATCGTTAAATACTTAACCCTTAATTAGGCGCATGAAGAAAATCACACATTTAGTCGCATGGGTATCCGCAAATAAATTATTTAAAATGTAGTATTAGAAATAAATAAAACAATGTATATACTATCATAAATATTAAAATTATTTATTGTAATTGATTTTAAAAAACTAAAACATAACTTTGACTTTAAGTAATTAATACAATAAAATAAAAATTCCAATATCTCTTTACGGTACTAATTTTTGGCTTAATCGAAATAAACGTTAAAAAAATAATCCGATTCATCAGCAAATTTTTTATTCTGCATCTGACGTAGTATATTTTGAAGTATTGTATATAAATAAATTTACCAAACTTATCGAATGTTACAATTTTATATTAAAGTAAGAACAACATGTTATCGAATGAGATGTTTCTAGTAATATTCTTCAAGTGCTACCGCTAATTTCTTCAAAAAAATCCGCTTTTTGTGTGTGTATTACTCAGAGCCTGGGAGCTAGTATTCAGTACTACTGATAGCATTAGCAGAACCAGCAACATATTCGGATCTCAACGTCGGCCACATTTGCCAGTCATTGCAGTACATATTTCTCGTTCGCGAATCATCTCAAAACTGTAAAAAAATTATTAAAAATAAAGACAAAAATAGGTAAAGTAAATGTGCACTATTGCAATACGTACCCCACGAGAAGTTACGAAGCTAGAAAGAGCGCGAGTGCGCTCCAAGCATTCTGACACATTATTTTTTTAATCTGAAATTGGTGTTGACCCCTTGCGCCTAATTAAGGGATATTCTCATGTATAAAAACCTTGTACTGTTAAGTTAACAATATTCTAATATCGTTAATAGAATTTCTAATGGATGTACATAATAATCGCTTAGGTTTATCTACTAGAGCAAACACACGGAGTAAGGATAATGCAAAGCATTTTTTAAAACAAGTAGGAGTGACAAATGAGTATACACCTGACGTCAAGTACATGGTGTGGTCTATTAACACCCCTGAAGGGAAGCACACAATCAATTTTATAGAATAGAATATAAAAGTGTGCGTACGTTCATCCATATAGCTCGATAAGTGTTAACAAATAGACAGATTTTTTTCATATTTTCATTAATTTTGGAAGTCCAATAAGGATATTTTATTCATTTTATACAATAACAATGACAAGCGAGCACACAGTCCACATGATGGTAAGTGAATTCTATGGCCCATTGATATCTACACAGAAAGTTTCGTTACCAGTAAAAAGGGTCTCGGTTCTCTGATATCAGATGAAGCATTGTAGCATAAAGTTATTACTTCATGCTAGCACTCTGTTTTGTGAAAGAGTGGTACTCCCGGCTAAGATGAATCATTCACGCTGCAACCTTAATATAACTATAGTGTTCTACCGCGTAGAAAATACAATATTTATTATTAATTGCTAGGCATATTGAAGCCATTGTGCATAAGAGCTAGTAAACCCGCAAATTTTCATGTCGTGCTTATGGAAAATAAAATAGCCTGGATGAAGGTTTGTCAGAAAGGTGGTGTACCAAATATTCTAGATTTTGGGAAATCCAGATTTGGCATTTTAAATAGTAAAAATGCATATGTTCATTACTCTAACTCGGTTATATGATATCAGTCGTGCTTAAAATTAGGTGAAAAGCTCTTCTAATATTAAGGATTATATGTGTCTTAGCGTCAAAATTATTGTTGCGCGCCTAATCTGACGTCATGTACCCGGCACTAGCGCCATCTGTGTCGGCTAACAGAGCGAGGAGAACTTTCCTCAAAGCGCCATCTAGTGTCGAAACGAAGAACTAAGCTTCTAGAATCCGTCACTCGAAATTTCGACGCCTTGCGCGTATTTACTAGAATGTTCTGGATGTTTCGGTGCTAATGTGTATTTATAGGCGCTGCAAGGTGCTATCGTGGAAGTATTGAATTTGGCGAGACAAGCGAAGCTTCGGAGCGAAATAAAGTGAATCAGTGTGGTTAATTATTAGTGTTTTAAGTTTTAATTGGTGTTAGGTAATAAAAGTGTAATTTTGGTTATTCAATCGGCAGTTTTTATTGTCAGGAACCTTAAGCTCGTAACAATTGGTGTAAGAAGTGGGATAAAATCATGCCGATTTTACCTAAGGAGGATACGGAGGGTGTCTGTACCCGAAGTCAACGTCAGAAGGAGGCGCACCGAAGAACATTTGGTGGTGCAACGCCGCAGACGTCGGAGGGCCAGCCGCCGGCCCGTCAGTAGCTCCTACATCTGCAGCACCTGACTTAGGTGCTCTGATGATGATGCTACAGGAGAAAGAGCAGCAGGAGGAACAGGCTCGCCGGCAGGAGGAACAGGCCCTCCGACAGGAGGAACAGGCCAGTTGGTTGAAAGAGCATCAGAAGGAACAGGCTCGCCGGCAGGAGGAACAGGCACGCCGAGGAAGAGGGCACAACGCGTCTTTGGAAGAGCAGCTCAAACGCGATAAGGAAGAGCAGATGCTACTCATGAAGGATATCCACGCTACCTTCGGAAAAGATATACGGGAGGTGAAAGATAATGTAGCTCAACATGACAACCGCCTGTCGGAAGCTGAAACCCGAATCGAGCAAGTAAATAATCGGGTTGAGAACGTAACGGCTAACATGAAGAAATCAATGGATGAACTCAAACTTGGGAATGGAACTACAGCTCCTTTAGTAGCTACAACAACCTCGCTACGTGGATTCAAAGTACCGTCGTTCGACGGGACTTCTTCTTGGTCGGCCTACAAAATCCAGTTCAAGGGCGTCATGGAGGCGAACGGCTGGAAAAAATAATTGATAGAATCAGGCGTTACTTTGCGAAAATCCATTATAATAAAAAATAAAAATATAAATTTCTTTGCAACTTTTCGCTAAACATATAAAATGATGTGTCTTACCTGGAATAAAAGCCAGGCCATGACTGCACTCACCCTATTCCCACGCAACCAAGCCTTAACTGTGTTGGAAGCTCTCGGTTATGAGTCTTGAGGCATTGGAGGCGAGATATGGCGACGCTCAACTGGAACACGTCTTTCGCGCGCAGCATAAATATCGCGTACAACGCAGCAACGAAAACCTGCAGCAGTGGGCCCTTGAGGTGGAGAAGATGGTTCGAAAAGCATACCAGTCTGTACCTGCGCTCATTGAAGGGAACCTGGTGCAGACATTCCTCGCCGGCATCCCCGACCTTGAAGTCAGAGCTGCTGTGAGGCTCGGGTACTACGAGACGCTTAAGAACGCCTTGGCCCACGCACTGGAGGTGAAAGCCGTGCGGCAGGATCTTCGCTCCCATCGCATCAGGAAGGTTTCAGCAGCTACGGTTCACGACCGCAATAGAGGTGAACGATCTCAGGAGGGTAGTGCGTCCAATAGCATCGCCCAGCAGCAGCAGGGAAACGAGTAAAAGCCAGAACTGCGGAGCGGATGCTGGCTGATGTTAAAAGAGCCCCAAAGATCTCGATCTTACAAACCCATGATGGGAATCGTCTAATCATCAAGGGCGAGGTCAACGGAATGCCGTGTAAACGGACCATAAACACTGGAGCCTCTCGTACGGTCGTTAGTCCCCAACTTATAAGACAGTTCCATGGGGACTCCGCATACAACCGAAAACGCATTAATTTGGTAACAGCCACTGGTCAGCGTACACCCGTCCGTGGAGAGAAGGAGATGGAGTTTAAGCTAGGCAACATGATCTACCGGCATAATGTCATCGTGGCTGATATAATGGACGACTGCATCCTGGGCCTAGACTTCGACGTTAAGCAAGGTGTTTTGAAATGTGGACAGGTGGAACTTTTATGGAAGGTGCGTTACCAGGGAACGTGTACAGCTTTAAGGAGATTGTTCTTCCACCGAGACCGGAAACGATTCTTCCGGTTAGTCTTCCTCGGAATCCTGGGCAAGCTCACCGTTGTGTACTTGTGGAAAGGGGAAACAATGACCTTCCATGGAAAGTAGCTCGAACCTTGTTCAGAACCACTGACATCTCAGGAGTACGTGTGCTGAACCTTTGTGACCAGGAACAGATTATAGAAAAAGGCACACTGGTTGTTACTTGTGTGGAAGTGGATTGGTTACATCGGTGCCAATATCTATCGAGAGGGATCCCCAGCAAGAATTCACAAACGAGAGTGACCACACTTTTGGAAGACTGTCGCAGCGTTCTCTCCCCGAACGAAATGGTCAAGGCGAAGAAGTTGTTACTCAAGTACGCCGATGTATTCTCACCAAACGATGCTGACATAGGAAAGACCAGCTTAGTTCAACACAAAATAAACACAGGAGAAGAATTGCCTATCCGTCAGCGGCCAAGAACATTGCCGGTAGCACGTGAAAAGGAAGTGGAAACCATGATTGATGGAATGATGAAGGATGATGTTATTGAACCTTCATCTAGTCCATGGTGTTCACGCGTGGTGCTGGTAAAGAAGAAGAACGGCAGCATGCGGTTCTATGTTGACTAGCGCCGTCTGAACGACATTACAAAGAAGGACAGCTATCCCTTGCCAATAATTGATGACACGCTGGACATGCTTACAGGAGTAAAGTGGTTTAGCACGCTGGATCTAAAAAGTAGCTGCTGGCAAGTTGAAATTCACCCTAAGGACAAGGAGGAAACTGTATTCTCGACGGGAAAGGGTCTGTGGCAATTTAAAGTAATGCCGTTTGGATTGTGCAATGCTCAAGCAACGTTTGAAAGGCTGATGGAGCTTCTCCTTACCGGACTAATTGGCGATGCCTGTCTGGTCTACTTGGATGACATCATCATCGTGGGCCATACGTTTGAGGAACACCTTCAAAAGCTGGAATGCGTGCTCGTGAAGATTCAGAGTGCCAACCTCAAGTTGAGTCCGAAGTAATGTTTACTGTTCAAACGGCAAGTCAACTTTTTGGGGTATGTAGTGTCGGAAGAAGGTATCCGCGTAGATCCGGAGAAAATTGCCGCTGTCAAGGATTGGCCGGTTCCAAAAGACAAGACGCAGTTTAGAGCATTTTTGGGTTTGTGCTCCTATTATCGGCGATTTGTGAAGAACTTTGCAGATATAGCCAAACCTCTGCATAACGTAACCGAGAAGAAGCGACATTTTTGCTGGGATGAAAGTTGCAAGATCGCATTCCAGGAGCTCAAGAGCCGTCTATGCAAAACACCTATTTCGGGGTACCCTGATGCAAGCAAAGAATTTATAGTTGACATAGACGCAAGTGATATATGACTTGGCGGTGTGTTGTCTCAACGGAATGGTGATCAAGAGGTCGTGATAGCGTACTTCAGCAAGTCGTTGTCAAATCCGGAAAGAAACTATTGTATCACAAGACGCGAATTGCTAGCTGCTGTAAAGTCGTTGCAGCAAGCTGTGCGGCTGTAAAGGGACCTCAGACTCGTAGTAGAGGTGCATTGAAGTTGTACAATGTTGGTGCACCATGAGAGAGAATAGCTATTGACTTGGCGGGATCGTTTCCGGAGAGTAAAAGCGGTAACAAGTATTTCATGGTTGTGATGGATTACTTCACTAAGTGGCCAGAAGTCTTCACCATTCCGAATCAAGAAACTTCAACATATAACATACAGAAACACTCACGCCTCTCACCCAGAGGGGTAGGCAAAAACTACATACTTGCATTTGGCACGATCCTGACATACCTCTATCGCCTCCTTCACACTCATACACCTACGTATACATGCTCGTCGGTTAAGGGTACTCCTAATTTTGCCCGTTTTCAATAAATCGCCAATTTGGTCGATAAATTTTTGCCTAGGACGTCCCTTTCTGACTCTGCCATTCACTTTTGCAACATAAATTTTCTTTGTCACTATTTCCTCATTCATTCTTTCCACATGACCAAACCACCGAAGCATTCCTTTCTTAATCCTGGTCACAACATCATCTTGTAAACCACACTCTTCTCTTATTACAAAATCTTCTCTTCTTACCCTGTCATTCAGATTCAGACGTAACATACTCCTTAACAACCGCATTTCTACTGCGTTCATTCTACCATCGTGCTTCTTCTGCCACACCCAAATTTCACTACCATAGGTTAAAGTAGGGACCAACACAGCATTGTGCATTGACATACGTGCCTTTTTCGACACATTTAGACTCTTCACAATAGAGTTTAGGGCCCCATTTATTCTATTTCCTGCATTCACTCGTCGTTCTATATCCTTATCACATCTCTCATCCCTGCTGAATACGCAACCCAGATATACAAACTCATCTACTTACTCGATCAACTCCCCTTCTATTCTTATTTCACATATCGTCTTACTTTTTTCTCTTTCAAAAACCATAACTTTCGTCTTACTTGCCTTCACTTTCATACCCCTTTCTTTTAAGATCTGTTCATTAATGTAACCATCATTTCCAGCTCGGCCGCCGACGACGCAAGAATAACTTGATCATAGGCGTACGAAAGGCATTTGACGGTTAACTCACCCATTCTTAATCCGCATTGTTCAACTTTCAAATTTTGCAAACAACTGTCCATAAATAGGTTGAACAGCCACGGGGAAGCCATACAGCCCTGTCTGACACATTTATGGATGCCAAACCAGTCCGAGTAGATCCCGTTGATCCTAACACAAGCATTATAGTCCCTATAAAGCGACTCCAATGTCTGTACCAAGCCAGCGTTCAACCCAAATGAATTGAGTGTTTGCCATAGCAAATCCCTATCCACTCTGTCATAGGCCTTTTCCAAGTCCATGAACGCACTAAAAACCTTATGGTTTTTGGCCAAAAACTTTTCCGCGACCATGCGCATGGAAAAGACTTGATCTGTACATCCCATTCCCTTTCTAAATCCCGCTTGCACATCCCAAATTTTTTATGATTTTCTTTCATGACCCTTTCAATCAGTACCTTAGCGTACAGTTTTCCCCCAATGCTAAGAAGGCTGATACCACGGTAGTTTTTACAGTCCTGCTGCGACCCTTTTCCTTTATATACTGGGACTATCACGGCTTTGCACCAGTCTACCAGTACCCGCTTCAGTTCCCAGCATAAATTAAACAAGGTGTGCAGCAGGCCTGCCACGACTTCCTCTCCAGCCCTTAGCATTTCGAGTGAAACTCTATCGTATCCGGCAGTTTTACCTGATTTCATGCTTTTGATTGCTTTCATTATTTCTTCTATACTTATCTCGCTACCTTTTTCCTCTTCTTTCGGAGTTTTTACTTCATTTATTTTATACGTTGTCTCCTCACTCATAAAAACGCTTTCAAAATATGCCTTCCATCTCTTTAAACTCAAAACTTCATCATTCAGAATATAGCTATTCTCATCTCTTATAGCATTCATTATAAGCTGTTTTGAATGTCCCCTGGCAGTCCTTACGAGTTTCCAGAACATTTTAATATTTGCCTGGAAGTTATCCGATATTCTTCTATCATACTTATCCGTTCTTTCTTGCTTTTTCTTTTCAACTACTACTTTTACTCTCTTATTTAGATGTCTAAAAGCTGCCTTTTTTCTTTCAATACCATCATTCGTACCGCTAGAATTACCAGCCTTTGTTGCTAATAAATCTAGCCATGCTCTCTTCTTTGCTTCAACTTCCATACGTATCTCATCGTTCCACCATAACGTATTATTTTTCCTTTCATTATTTCTCTTACTAACACCACATACTTCCGTAACTGCATCCACTAAACCTTTCTTAACATTTTGCCATACATTCTCCAAGTCTAACTCATTCATACATAATTTATTCAAACCACTTATGTTCTTTCAGTCTACATTTGAACTTGTTTTTCTTACCTTCCTCTTGTAACCTTTCAGTTATAATACGCTGTAACGCATGGTAGACACAGATGACCGATGGCGCCAACGCCTGTATAGACCATTAATTCGGAATAAATAAACATAATGATCCGTTCCTACGTTAGACCCTCGGTAAAATCTTGTATCTACCACTGCGCCCCTCATTCTTTCATCCACAATTACGAAATCTATCATGCTTCTATCATCACCTCTTTCCCAAGTACACGTGTAAATCCTCTTGTGGCGAAAGCAAGTATTCGTCACAAAAAGATTCTTTTCAATACATACGGTGAGGAGGCTTTCACCATTCTCATTTATACTTTCATCACCAAACGTTCTCAACATCCTTTCATAACCAAGCCTCCTCAGCTTCAAAAGTGGCAGATAAACTAATTCTTGAAGTCTTCTGTCGTTTTGAAGTACCTTTAGAGATTCACAGCGATCAAGGAAGGAATTTTGACTCTTAAATATTCCAGGAAACTTGCCGAGTTATGGGTATTCATAAAACAAGAATGACTTCTTATCACCCGCAATCTGATGGAATGGTCGAACGATATAATCAGACATTGGAGAGGTACCTAGCAAAAGTTGTAGTCAATCGGCAACGAGATTGGGACAAGTAAATACAACCTTTTTTGTTGACATATCACCAGCTTTCGCAAACTTTGGAAGAGAATTACGGCTGCCTGCAGACCTGATCACCGGGATACCACCTGATGTCCCAGTATAACCGATTACGCAAATGACTTGCGGAACAAAATGAGTGGCATTTATGAGCACGTCAGACAATCGGGCCAGCAAATATCCGAAAAGATGAAAACCCGGTATGACCGCAAAATGAACAACAAGGAGTTCGACGAAGATTCACTATTGTGGTTGCACAATCCAGTCCGCAGCAAAGGGAATATCCTAAGCTTCAAGGTAAATGGGACGGCCCGTACCGGATTGTGACCAGGATCAACGATGTAACCTTCCGGATACAGAAGGGCGCAAGGGGGACTCCTAAGATCGTCCATGTGGATCGCCTGGCGCGTTATTATGGGGCCGATAATGCTCGGGACGAGCATGTCTTAGGAGGGGGCAGTGTTGCGCGCCTGAGTTGAGTCATATACCTGGCACTAGTGCCATCTAGTGTCGGGGACCAGAGCGAGGAGGGCTTCCTAGAAAATATCAATCTTAACTTTCGACCAACAGCGTCATCTAGTATCGAACAGAAGAATTAAGCTTTCTAGAAGCCCCACACTCGATTTTTTGTGCCTGGTAAAAATGGCGCGGCAAAACGCGATCGGGGCAGTATTGAATTTGGCGAGACAAGCTAAGCTTTGGAGCGAAATAAAGTGAATCAGTGTGGTTAATTATTAGTGTTTTAAGTTTTAATTGGTGTTAGGTAATAAAAGTGTAAATTTTGATAATTCAATCGGCAGTTTTTATTTTCACGAACCTTAAGCTCCCAACATATCCCAACTCGGCTCTGAGGATTTGGGTTCAGTGCTTTCTATTCTACCATCAGGTGATTGGTAATTTAGCCTGCACTTTATTGTATTCAATGGTTTAGAAATATGATGTATAGATATTTTTAAAAATCATTCTTAGACTGGTCTAAAAATATAAGGCTTATCGAAGATTTTTTATGAAATTTATATATTCATATTTCAGTGTAACCTTTGCTTACCATATTCTGCTTAAAATATGGGTATATTCACGTCACGTGATCAATTATTTCTAAATGAATCGCTGTTAACCCGTGAGCTAACGCATAGTCTTTAAGTAAAATTGAAGTTTCTGTCTGTCATATTGAAATAACTGGCTTCCATTTAGTTCAGGGGGTTATCTGATAGATCATGGAATACGAGCGTAAAATAACATGTTATGCTCATATGCTCCGTATGCTGAGAGTAAAGAATTATTAGCCAATATCCAAACACTGTTTAAACTCTTAGCCAAACATAAATTGTATTCATTTTAAATGGCCAGTACTGCAGAAAGGCAAATTCATATGTGAAGACCTAATGATTTATTATACTATTTACGCAGACACTGTAAATTTAAATAAAACTAGTTTTTCCGAATTTTGTCGCGTATAATAACATTTTTTATATTCCCGGCGTTTTGAGCACTTTACGGCACCAATGATCACGGGGGGACTGAGTAGTTAGACGTCCCAATGTTATAGTTAACCACAGCTATCTGCAGATTAAAATTATTAATTGTTGTTCCGATCTACGCAATATGAACTTATAGTATCTGATATCTTGCAGTTGTATGCTTGGGTTGGGATTTAAATTAAATATAGGATCTCAAGCTGATGGTAGTTTCCAACTATCTCCTCTATTGAAATTAGGAAGTTTTTGATTTCAATAGCCTCGCGAATCATTCTTGGAAGTGTGGCGACGCTGTCGTCGCGCCACGAGCAATTACCACCAAAGCCTAAATCGTGCTATAAGGTTCCGAAACTACTGCGCTATTTATAGAATACCTTCGAAATAACACTTAAAAACGTTGGCCGCTCCCCGGGTTGAACACCTTGCCCAACTGGAGATCTCTCCTTTTCCTTCCACGGCCTCGGCCACTCGTGACCACTCGACGTGATTTGAACACGCAACAATGGAACCTTCAGAAAATTCAGCTTCAAACTTTGACTTCGTCGTCAAGTATCCCATCCATTCGCTCTCGAGCAGATATCGCCTATAGTCTTAACATCCTGCAAGCCATCTAGCTTTACAAGTTCATCACAGCACTGGAATAATGTTTCCTGTTCCTTCAAGCTACTCTCTGCGCTATAGTGTTCGGAACGGCTGTAAGCCTTATTGCTCGCCTTTGCTTCACGACACTCTCTCAGATTACTTGCCTTCTTCTTGACTCACCACAGACTACAAGGCAATTAAGGGAAAAATTAATTACTTTCTAATGGCCGTGGCTAACTATGACATTGGGACGTCTAATACCTCAGTCAACCTCCGTTACCATGAGTGCTGTAAAGTGCTCGAAACGTCGGGTATATAAAATAAGTTGATATACGCGATGAAATCCGTAAAAACTAGTTTTAGTTAAATGTAAAGACCTATTAGTTACATTAAAAATTAATTGCCTACTTTGCTTCTCTTTGTGGTGGAATATTTTCTACAAATTTATATGGATTCACCACTGGTACCATCATAGGTTAAACGAGTTAAACGGGTTAAATAAAAATTTATAAAAAGGGACGACAATCGATGAAGATGTATCGTTCGCATAAAAAACACACAAAAACCACAAAGTCTAACAAAACATCCTTTTTTCTGAAATTGGCTAAAATTTAAACTCATAGTGAGTAAGATGAGTCTTTAAGTTGATAAACTCGTCATCTTATATATTTTATTTATAAAACTTTCCATAATTTACTGAAAAACGGTTTAGAAACAAATGTACGACTAAACACACATTTCAAAACGCAGCGAAAGTGTTTTTCTAAGTGCTGAAACATCTTATTTTCCTCTTACTGAGGAAAATCATAAAGTGAACATTTTACCTTTACTACGAGCGCATACTATTATGTTATATATTATATAGTACGAATGTTATGTCGTTGCAATTTATGGCATCATAAATGCATTTGTGCGACGCCTTACCGCAAGTATCTGGGAGACCTGGCTTTGCTTAGCGTAAGTATTTATCTTCTAAATGATGAATGACATCTGATAAAATTTTATCCAAATTGTTAGTTTTAATGCAAGAAAACATTTTGTAATTGCTGCGCAATTCTTGCCCATTATTTCTCATAAACTATATACAAGAATTTCCCATTTAAAGTACGGGATCTGCAGATTATAATCTCTGAACAATTGATCCAATCAACCATTCCACTACATGCATTTTAAGCTTACTTGGCAAGTAATTATGTTATTTGCATTGAATAAAACCACTATTACGGATTTCATTACGTTTAATTAACTTATTTTTAATTCCCGACGTATCAGGTGCTTTACAGCACCCATGGTCACGGGGGGTGGGGGGAACTGAGATGTTTGACGTCCCTATGTTATAGTAAGCCCGGCTACCTCCAGTTTTCGAATATTAATTTTTGGTCCGATCTACGCAGAACGAGCTTACAATATTTTTAAGTCTAGCAGTAGTATACTTAGTTTTGGATTTAATTTTGTTAACTATAGGATCTCAAGCAGATGGATATACCCATCCATCTTCTCTATTGAAATTAGGATGTTTTTTTTAATTTCAATAGCCTCGCGTATCATCCTTGGTAGTAATCTTTGTTCTTTTTCAAGGATTTGTGGTTTATCAAATCTGATGTTAATGGTGGGGACGATCTTGAACATTTTCACAGACTAGACTTCCTGGAGCGTCAGTACTTCAAATTAGCTATATGTTCTTTCATGCGGGTTTTCATAGATTTTGGTGCCTGTCCTATGATATAAGACAGGCCACATTTACAATCTAGCTTGTACACTTCTGCATCTTGTAGAGAAATATTACACTTGATGGTTGCTAAAAATTGACTTATTTTCTTCGGCGGCTTGTACTATGTGTTTTAATAGGTGCTCTCTTTAAGATGTAGCCAACATTGTATGTGTCTCCTCAGACATACGGTAGTGTAGCAGGCACATGCTCGACTGTGGCCGACTGCACACGGTCACCGTGACGTAGGCGCGGGACCCGAAGCTTGTTGTCTTGCAATACTTGTTTGAAGTGATGAAGTTCGGCGGCCAGATGTTTTCTCTCAAAGATCCCACATAAGACAAATAACTGCCACACCGTAAGTACTTTGATAAATCTGTATAGTTTTACTGTTCGATACATGTATTTCTTGTAAAGAAAAACTTTCAGGACCGAACGTAGAGCTCTCTCAATCTTCATTATGACTGTTTTCGAGGCGCTTCTCATGGAAAAATATAATACGTTAGTAGAGACTAACATAAGGTACCATAGATGGTCTCGTGATAATAAACTATATTACGAATTCTTTCTGCCAATGCCGGTATATGCGCCTTGAAGTTATCAATTAATATAACGAGGTATTTAATGGATTCCAGTCTCCAAGTTTTCCCACAACTACACAAATCCTTCTCAGTCATACAAAGATGCAATTTTATTTGTTTGTCAGTAGGTGGTGTTGACGATCGCGTCTTATGAAAGCAAGTATAACTATTTCTCTCGACATTGATACTTAACAGATTTCAGTTTAACCAATGAGCAACCTGTAAAATACCGCGTTCCACGACAGAAATGGCATCATACCTTCTTTTTCCACTCTTGAATAGGATCGTATCATCAGCATAATATATTATTTCTGAATAGTTAAACTGATATAATATGACGTTCATAAATATGATAAAGAGAGTGGGACCGATAATACTTTCCTGAGCTGCCCTGATACGGAAAAAGGCGGCTAAGTGCATTTTGTCGATTTTGAGCTTTCAGCACCACTAGAATAAGCAAAAAATTCTCTATCGACCAATATTGGAATTATATTTTTACGACTGATAGTTTCTGAGATACATTAAGCATTTTGGCGGTTAAGTGCAAAATTTTCTTTGCTGTCATATGCTAGAAATCAGTTACGATGCACCGTTACGCTATATAGCCGTTAAGAGATTTTAACGATTTATTTTCTTAGTTGAAATTTAATATTTGATGTTGTAAAACTAAGAAAAAATGCAGTTAAACACATTTTATAATCTAAAAGGCCGTTTAGCGTAAATAACTGCTTTATTACTTAGTTGCAGCCATGCTAGGCTATACCTAATAATACGCTAAAAAGCGGTAAACACTTGTAGTAGACACTAAAACACGGCTAAAAACACTTAGGTGTTTTCAAGCGTAGAATTTAAAAAATATATTAAAATCACGTACTTCCCAAAAAAGCATTCACTGCTTTTTAGTGTATGATGAACCTTTGAATTATATTTGGAACAATATTTAAACAGCGGCAAAGTGAATGTGCTACTCTAAAAAGCGTCTAAGTGTAAGTTTAGCAATCGATGTGTACACATGAAGAATTAGATTGGCAAGTTTTAAGATTTAAAAAAAAGTATGATCAGAAATCTTGTCCGAGTGTGTCAGAGGTATATTCTTTGGTTTGGGTTTTGATTTAAAAAACTGTATAATAATTCTCCGAAAAAATGTGTCTTTTCTGATGAAAAGGACTTTAAGACTCAATTTTCCCATTAAATTGCAACTAAATTAAAAAAGGAAGAAATTTAATAGAATTTAAAGTAAATAAAATAGTTATATTTATTTTTAAAATAAAACTAGTTAAAAACTATTATAACGGATTTTATCGCGTATATTAACTTTTTTATATTCCCGACGTTTCGATTTCGAGCACTTTACAGCAACCATGGTCACGGGGGGGGGGGGGGCTGAGGTCTTCGGCGTCCCGATGTAATAGTTACCCGGGGTTATACACACAATAACATTATTAATTTTTGTTCCGATCTACACAGTACGAACTTATAGTATCTTATAGAACTTATAGTACTTATAGAGATTTATTTTTATTAACTATAGGATCCCAAGCAGATGGTAGGCGATCCTGTACGTGTTCACAGACTGCAGACTGCCCGGAGCGTCGATTCTTCACATCAGCTATATGTTCTTTACCGCGGGGTTTAATCGATCGCTTGTCCTATCTTATAAAATATGGGCACTATCATCTGCTTGGGATCCTATAATTAATGAAATTAAATCCCAATCCAAGCATACAACTGCAAGACTTCAAGATATTATAAGTTCATACTGTGTAGATCGAAACAAAAAATTAATGATTTTAATCTGGTGGTTAACTATAACATCGGGACGACGGACATCTTAGTCCCCCCCCCCCCGTGACCATGGGTGCTGTAGTGCTCGAAACGTCGGGAATATAAAAAAGTTAATATACGCGATAAAATTCGTAAAAACAAGTTTTATTTACATGTGTAATGTTCGCGTGAATATGAGAAATCATTATATAATTATTTTTAAAATTATATTTTCCACTCATTTTAAATTTAAGTTCATGAATTTATATGAATATTTTTTGAAACTGGCATCTCCAATGAAATTTCCACATAAAAACTTTACTTAAAAAGTAATCAATAATAGCACATTTTATTCAAATCTCTTCCTCTCTAATACGTAAAAAGAGAGTTATATACATAACAAAATAATTTTAAAATACGCTACGGCCAAGGAGTGTTCAATTCAATTTTGAGGTCTGACAATAGTTTTCATTGTGCATACATGGATTTGGATTACAATTACACCAAATTCATAAATTAATTTTTTTCCTAATTTAATACTAAATCGTTTCCGAACGTATGGGAGCTTAGTTCTCCCTTCTTACATTACTTGAGTATTTATATATATTTTTATTTTACACCTTGAATAATGCCTTGATTTAACAAAGGCAGAAAGTTAGTGAGCGTGGCGAGAGAAGTGACAGCAGAAGACTGTAAATTACATTTAATCAGTGGGCATATTGAACACGATTGGCTCTCCGTTCTTTAATAATTGATTCACTTTGGTCTTGATCATACTCCATAAATCTCATAAGTGATTCTGAATCAATTTACAAAATTTTATCAACTCCAAAAGTTAAGCGGGATATTCAAACTTGATATCTCACAACACTAAAATAAAGATACACAATGAATTCACCTAACTGAAAAGGAATAAAACACTTGGTATATTTTTTGTTATGAAGAAATGGTACCATCTATAAGCGATGTATATAATTGTAATGATTATGTTATATTTAATTGTATAGTTCAATATAGCTTTTCGAGTGATGTCGGGACTGCTGTGATTTTGCAGTGCATCAGGGATGTAGTACTACGCCAACGTATCACGTCTCTTATGTGCAGAGTGCGAGGGAGCTTCGATACTATTCTGAAGGTTATTAGTGGTAAATCAGACTGTCCAGTCAAGGACACTGGGTATACATACATGGAGACACTGGATATACACTCATGCGTATGTACCAAGTGCCACAAACTAGACCGGAAAATATTTAAATTAATGTTTTAGTGTTGTTTTTATTCTGTTTTACAAAGTTATTTTGTAGACTCATATTTTGTACTAACAATTTTATGGACCAAAAGTCTGAAATAAATTAATTTAATTTTTTTAAGAATTGATCGCTAATAGATACTCGTAAAAACTGTGTGCCACTGATGAACATGTCCCAGAATAACTCCAAATATGTCAAAGAGCATCGTTACATTAAATTAGCCGACAAAGATTTTAACTCCGGTGAAGCTTTGAATTCAGTAAACATGCCGCCGAATAGCTCCAAATTCAAAAATGTCTATGTCTATCTATAAGTAAGTCTGTAAAATTAGTTACTCCTTGCCATCTACAGCACGTCTTCCAGTATCAGTAGAAGAGCGACATTATTAAGAATAAAGTGAAGATTTTGACTCTGATGATTCTGTAAAAGAATGGACTATATACCGTCAGTGGAGATGTCGCAAAACAGTTCTGATTCCGAAGAAGACGATAATCAGTCGGTATCATACTTCGTGCACATACACATTCATACACCTACCAATTTTCATGATAAAAAAAATCAGTAAATAAATCAGATTCGTCAGATCGGATTTAGCAGAAGATCTAGAATTATAATTGCAAACGGTTTAGTAGAGCAGAAATCACATCCAAAAATAAAAAAACAGGTTCTTTAAGAATAAAAAACTATGCCTTGTTTTTTCTTATAATTGTTTGTGCTAAGCATGAATAAAGTTTTGATATTCTTACTAAAGCACATTTTATTTTACACTTAGCAACTTTTCAAACTTACTTAACAAAAAATATACCTATGCTAATGCTAATCAAAAAAGCGGTTCCGTGACATTAATGTACATTTAACTACCTTTTAGTTTAGTTGCACTTCTACTTAATTTGATTACTTTCTGATAAACTATACTATAAGGCAGTTATATCACTTAACAGCAATAAAGTGTAGTCCAAGTGTATAATTTAAACAAAGCTTCAAAAATTAAAAGAAAGTTAAAGTAGGTTAGCCACATTTTTGCGTATGATTATTGTCAATGCTATACTAAAAAACAGTTAAAGTATACTTAACGGCCTTTTATGTTGTAATTAATATTCAAATACAATATTTCAATACTTACGTTAACTACATTTTTAGAGTTTAAAGAACAGTATGCCAATAATTTCATTCAAACATATTTATAAAAGATTCGTAATTTTTTTTTACATGGATTCCAATAGTCGAAATATTTTTTTTCGGTCATATCTATCAAGAAAACCAACTTCGCGCTTTTTTTCAATTTTTCTCGAAACATACTTTTGTGGCTTAGCCGCCTTCTTCCGTATCAGGGCAGTGAGGTACATCATAGTTTAATTTCACTTCTATAAGTGCCCACTCTCACGCACTATTTCCGATTCTGCAAAAAAATTTTGAACCAATCTAAAGTTATTGCACTGATTTATATGTTTTCAAGATTTTAATATTATAAAGGAACGGAAACAGTATCGAAAGACTTGGGTAAGTCCAGGAATATGCGAAAACATCATTCGTTTTTGTCAAGATAAGAAGTTATATGTGAAGTTATGGTGGGTATAGCGTCCTCGGTACATTTTTTCATTAATCTGTATTTAAGAGAGCCAGATGATATGCTTTTTAGTAATTCATTAGGCTTTTTATAACCAATTTCTTAAGGAGTTTGGAACTACTAGCACTCAGCAGAGAAATTTGTCGATAATTATCTAGGGAGTTTTTAGGCCCTTTTTATGTACAGAATGGGTCGTAGTATTCAAATCTTCTTGAAATACACAAGAAATACTCAAGTTATAATATATTACTGTAAGTGGTTCAGTGATAAATTTATTAAATGCTTTTAGCAGCGTATTACTTAGTTCATCAATTTCTAGCGCTTTGTAAATTTTTTGAGATTCGGTTTCCTATTTCGTACTAAGCGTCCTTAGGTAGCATAAAAAACGATTTGGTATAATTTTACTATTTCGCGATTGAATTTCTTCAGAGTTATTACTTAGGTACCAATCCAGCCACAAAAAATTTTTGAGTCATACTAGACTTCATTCGGTGCAAAAGAAATTCGTGAGGCAAATTTTATGCCTACCTTTAAAAGACATGGGCAGTTTTACCACTTGATAAGTAGTTTACTACCTACTTAAGGTGTGCAGCCAGGATTTTTGCAAATGCATTTTGTTGTTCAAGCTGATAAGTTACCTTTGCGCTCAAATATTAATTCCAATCTGCGAAATGATCTCATTAATCATTTGCAAAATGAGCGTCATGATTATAATAGGTACGTTCAAAGTTTTAAATATAATCTTAAAAACAGACTAGAAAAGAATTTAAAACTAATTATCCAAGCTAACCTAAAACAATCCAACGATCACGATGGTCGCTACAATGCACCAACTCTATACGAAGTAGTGTTTTTTTTTTAGTAAATGAGGGAAGTGTCCGAAAAATGTCTTACAGATTTCGAACTTCCGGCCCCTATTTGCAATAATGCTAATAATATGGAGCCTCTAGGAAAAGTTCTGCGGATACAATACGATGTAAACGAATGGAATAAGTATATTTCCGAAAATGAATCTAAGTTTGTGCATGATCAAGTAAACGCTTATAATACCGTTTTAAGAAGAGTTTTCTCTGACGAAAAAAAATCATTTTTGTATGCTCCTGGTGGAACTGGCAAGACTATTGTAACCAATTTAATATTAGTGAAAGTTAGGTTACATAGAAAAATAGCTATTGCCGTTACGTCGCGTCATCAGGTATTGCTGCTATACTATTGACAGACGGGAGGACATTCTACCTTTAATCTGCCCCATACGAAGTCACTTCAACACGACAATGTGCATTCTATTCGTAAAAATGGCCCGTTTGGTGAAATATTGAAAGATGCCAGTATAATAATATGGGATGAGTGCACTATAACTCATAGAGTTTACGTAGAGGCATTAGACAGAATTCTCAGAGATATAAGGAGCACAAATAAAGTAACAGGTGGAACTACTTTTATATTTTCTGGAGATTTTAGACAAACATTGCCTGTAATAGTTAGAGGAACTTGAATAGATATTATTGAATCTTACTTAAAATCTTTCCCTTTACGAAAATCTATTGAATGCTTGAAGCTGTACACCAACGTAAGGAGTTACTTGATTGGACGAAACACATATTTCCTCAAAAAACTATTATTGATTGGTAATGGGACGGTACTTGAGTCAACTGACAAAAAGATTTCCATTGACAAAGACCTTGGTGAAATCGTAACCAACGCTTAAGACGTAATTTCTAGATTTAGGATGTTGCTTATAGGAATCAAAAAAATTATCAACGAATGTATGAAAAGGCAATTTTAGCTGCCAAATATACAAGCATTTACGCCATCAACTAATAAAACAATCGCTAAATTACCAGGCGATAACATAAAGTACCTTACCATTAAAACCGTCATCGATCAAGAAGATGCGGTACATTACCCTCAAGAACTTTTAAATTCTTTGAATCCTTGTGGGTTGCCCTCATATTTGTTGAACTTAAGAAGTGGCATTCCAATTATTTTATTACAAAACTCGTGGCCTCCAAGTCTATGTAAGGGAACTAGGCCTCTAGCCAAATTTCTTAGAAATAATATCACAGTTGCTATAGCTTTGACTATGCCACATGTCTATGCCACAGCATCCACACAATATCAGGTGTACTGTGTGCTATGTTCTCACTCTTATTCTTTAAAAAAAGTTATGGCAATACCTATGCTTAGTGACTGTTAACGCAATAATTAACGGTATTAAGCGTCAGTGTGTTTTGAGCATTATGAAAAAGATTTATTGTAATGATAATTAGAATAATGTATTTATAATTAATGATAGTTTACGCGAATACTAAACATTACATTAATCAAATTGACTGCGGTTTTGTCGCGTTTACTTTATATATTTTTATATTATAACTACGTTTTGAATGCTTTTAGTGCCATTAATAAGGACGTATTTAACCGTATTATGCTTCAAAGCACTCGACAGTGTTCTTGAATTTACTGGCGTTAATATTGCTTAAATTAACATAAGCAGCATCAAATAACATTTCTCAAAATAAAATAAAAAACGAGCCAGCAACCCACTGGTATTTAAAGGCTTTTGCAGTCCTTATACATTATTATGTTTCGATTCGACACGATCTATTGTCTCTATTTCATGATATAAATTGATCATGTAATTATGATTCACCAACTCACCGAACTTTTTCTTGAGAACTTTTGTTCCCATCTGATCGGCAAACAGATCTAGTAAACAACTTTGTCACTTTCCACAAAGTGAAACGCGATCAAATAAAGCCTCAGATCAAAATTGAAGGACATTACGACAAAATATCCATTTACTTTAAATTATATTTTGATTTATTGTTTACAGTATTTTCTTATGTTAAATATATCACAATAAATATTACGTTTTTCTTTCATAATCTCATTGTACATATATTGTCTTGGTAGAAACTGATTTTATCACTGTATATGGGCCTTCAGGGCTTATAACATTTTTGGCCGACTTCAAAAATGAGATTGTCAGATTGCCTACATTATTTATTCTTCTTCGCCACTTTTAGGCTACTTTTAATTACTTGTTCTTTTTTAATAAATAGTAATACAGCTGAACTCTACATACGTTTAAATTTGAAATTAAAAAAGTCCACTCCTCAGAGTGTGGCATAAAAGGGGATGAAATTTTGAATTTTTTCGACATTTTAGTTTCCTCCTTGTTCTTGATATTGCTTAGTTCTCTCAAAACTTTATTGAAGGAAATAAAACTAAAAAAAATCTTTATTTATTTTTATTTATTAGGTAGAAATTTCTTTCCGCTTTTCAATTTTTACCACATAGCAGTAATACAAATAGCATTTTGTTAAATAATTAAATACTTCCACTGCCTTGTTTTGTCTGAAGGATATTAGAGAGCCAGCGTATTTAAAGGTTACTAAGAGGTGATGACACCTTGGGAGCACTCTTTTTTGGAATTTGGTTACAGGAGACCATGGACTGCACTTAATTTAGACTTAGATATTATTATAATATAATTATTTTTTAGTTTTTAGTAATTCTGTACTGTATTGTCTTTTTTTTGTTGGTAATTTATATGGGTGCAATTTGCCTGAAATAAAGGTTATTTATTTATTTATTTATTTAAAATTAGAACTGTACCAGGACATAGATTGAGTGCTCGTTTGTAAACATTGTTGTATAAAAATATCTTCTCTAAAACTGATAATTATTATAAATTTTGTGTTAAATACAGAACAAGCATTAGCTCATTCTAACTATTTTAATTATAATATAATTATAATAATATGTATATAATTATAATAAATTATAAAATTTGTGTACACTAAAAGTTCCAAATAGAGGTTGACCCTACATTGTATTAATACAAACATCAATAACCTTTTAAGATTGATCCGCATCAACAACTTCATAATTAATTTTATTTATTCAACTTTATTATTTTAGGGTTAAACTTTAAAAGCGATGGTGGGTCAGAGAATAACGTAACCACAGCAACCCTACGCCGATATTGTTGTTTTCTTAACCTCCCGCTATGAAAATCAGTATTTTTGTCAAAATGGGAGGTTATTGTTTTCATCCCGGATTTTGAAAACCGAGTTACGTAGTTTTAATTCTATATCCATTTCTATAGCATTTCTTTCTTTACAGTAGAAATATGTATTACTTCCTCCATTTTTGCTGGATCACAGGGACGTGCGGGGCTGTCCCTGTATTTAAATCTAAGCAAGTATTCGCAGAACCCCCTATTTATTTTTTTAATTTGTGCCTTAAGCGGATCCGTGTCCAATTTCCTTATTATATAGTATGCATCTATGGTATTTGGAAAGAATATATTAGACGTGGAGGCCGTTTTCAATATAGCGCCGGTTCCATTCGTCAAGCGACTCCAATCGGATCTGTCGCTTGACGTATGAGACCGGACACTTTTCACAATCTTAATCTTTTCACGATCTCGACGTTTTGAGGTCCTAGGAAGATATTCTGGCTACTTTTGCGATGATGTTCGCATGTCAGTGTGGGCGTCAGCGCGCGCGCTCCTATGTGAGTGTAAATGTATGTAAAATGTCCCCACGGTAGAGGAAAAAAATCCCTCCATGTGGTAACGTAATTTTTTCCTGCTGGGTGTCGCAAGAACTGATCATTTTCATGGGCTTTGAGGGCTACGCTCATATTTCAAAACAGTTATTATTATGGCCAACAATTGCTGGTGGATGTCTGCCGGTCACTTTAAATATGAAAAAAAAATTACTTGTATTGTGGATGAGTTGTACATATCCACAATAGAAGTGTTTTTTTTTTGGGTAAAAAATCTAAAAGAATGACAATAGCAAATCAAAAGATGATTATTATTATGTTTAAATTATTTGAAAAACCTTTAATATCACGACAAAAATCGAAACTTCGACGCCACGCTGCAGATACTTATATATGCAGCACGAATGTGTCGGTTCAATCGTAATAGACTACGCTAACAGGAAACCAGCATGAAACAGTAAAGGGCAGGATACTACTTTTTACGGGTAACGGAGTATTCCACCTGAGTCCTCAGGGTATCGCTATAAGTTTAACAGCAAGTTAGGGTTAAGGGCTGCCTGCCCGTACCAATGAAATTTTTGATTGCAATTTTACCTGCTGATTTACTATTTTACCATTTTAAACGTGGTAGAGCCATGCCGCAGGTATATCAGAAGTATAGTTGTAGCACGAAAGGGTCGGCTCAACCGGGGAAGGACTACAATCTCACTAAATATCACAATCAACGAAAATTAAACAAAATCACCACCAAAAACTTTACTTATTTTGTAAATTATATTATATACCACATAGTATTAATTAAAAGCTGTAAGTTTTCCTGTTATAAATAAATAAAAAACGAAAGTTAAACATTATTTTAAAAAAGCAGGAAAGAACAAACACACAGTGATTTTTTATATATACGCGAACACACTGAGCCACACTGTGTAAATAAAATAGATCGATACAGATAGATATTTAAACGGTGATTCTCACCACCATCCATCACAGTTAGCTACTTTGACTAAAACTTTGTTTCGGAGAACACGAGGGATCTGTGAGAGAAAACACCTGGCCAACGAGTTACAACACGTCAAGCAAGTATTGCATTGCGAGCGAAGCCGGCCACAGTTGAGTGTGTATATGCTGTACTGCCATATATCAGAGAAGTCACCTACAAGATTGGCTACATCTGAAAGCGCGCTTCCATCATAACATACTTCAAGCTGCCGAAGAAGATTGGTCAGTTTTTACCATCAGTCACGTGTAATGTCCCTCTACAAGATGCAGGAGTGTACAAGCTTGATTTTGAATGTGGTCTCTCCTACATAGGACAAACTAAAAGATCGATTAAAAACCGCGTTGAAGAACATATAGCTGACGTGAAAATTCGACGCTCCGAGAAGTCTGCAGTCTGTGAACACATACAGGATCGCCCCCGTCACTACATCAGATTCGATAGACCACAAATTCTCGCTAAAGAATACCGATTCCTTTCAAGGATGATTCGCGAAGCTACTGAAATCAAAAAACATCCTAATTTCAATAGAGAAAATGGCTGGGTGCTACCATCTGCTTCGGATCCTATAATAAATAAAATTAAATCCCAACCCAAGCATTCAACTGCAAGACTACTATATGTTCATACTGTGTAGATCGGAATTAAAATTAATAATTTTAATCTGTGGGTAACCGCGAACACAAAAAATTAACGAAAAAAAAAATAAAAAAAAAATGATCCCTGCTTTAACTTTTTTTTGTGATTTTTATTTATATTTCTTTATATAAACGAACTGACATGTTTCATTATAAAACTGACGAAAATTCTTGATTTCACATTTAAAGTTGATATTCGTACCAGGAGCACGAGAGTTTTTTTTTCAAAAGAAAAGAAAAGAATATCATCATCATCATCATTACAGCCCTTCACAAGTCCACTGCTGAACATAGGCCTACCCCAAGTAATGCCACAAAGCACGGTCCTGAGCCACCTGCATCCTTCGACTTCCTGCATGTCTTACCAGTTCGTCACTCCATCTAGTGGGGGGTCGCCCTACACTACGCCTACCGGTACGAGGCTGCCACTCGAGAACCTTTCTTCCCCATCGGTTATCGGTTCTTCGAGCTATATGGCCGGCTCATTGCCACTTCAGCTTACTAATCCATTGGGCTATGTCGGTCACTCTGGTTTTACTGCGGATATCCTCATTTCTGAGTCTATCACGCAGAGAAACTCCGAGCATAGCCCTCTCCATAGCTCGCTGGTGAAGGACCACGTCTCAGATCCGTAAGTCATCACTGGCAACACGCACTGGTTATACACTTTAGTTTTCAGAGATTGAGGTATACCTGACGAGAAGATGTGTCGTAATTTCCCGAACGCTGCCCAGCCGAGTTGAATCCGTCGATTGACCTCTCGGTCGAAATTGGACTTACCTAGTCGGACTATTTGTCCCAGGTAAACGTACTCGTCAACAACTTCGAGCATAGTGCTCCCAACAACTACCGGCATAGGTGTGACATGGACATTAAACATGATCTTTGTTTTGTCCATGTTCATCTTAAGACCTATCCGTTGGGAGACACCATTGAGGTCGTTGAGCATAGTGCTAAGGTCCTCCAGCGATTCTGCCATAAGGACTATATCGTCGGCAAATCGAAGGTGAGTGATGTACTCGCCATTGATGTTAAAACCGTATCCTTTCCAGTCCAGTAGCTTGAAAACGTCTTCCAACGCAGCGGTGAAGAGTTTCTGGGATATAACGTCACCCTTTTTTTTTTTTTTTTTTTGCGGATGGAAAATCATCTAATGACCCCTTTCGCTCTGGGTGGAGCGTAAGGGAGTGTCAGACTTTTACTGACTAAAAACCATCCGTGTTCCTTCAGTGCCCTTACGTTCCGGAGCCGCGGTATCTCTTTCGAACAGCCCGCAGCCCCGGCAGGCGTCGGCCCTTGCGGGCCCCTTCACGCTGCTGACAGCTCTTTGAGGCGCGCGTGGAACAAAACGCGCCGTCGACACGGCCTGTCGTCATTAGACGGACGGACGACGAGCTACCCATTGCTCGCCGTCCACAGGCCCGCGCCTACGGTGGCCGGGGGCCACGACGTAGCCCCCGACGCCCGGGGCGTCTCCCGCGGCGGCCGGGGAGGAAAGCTGCTGCTCTCTCCTTCTCCCGCTCCGCCACCTCCTTCGCTAGCATCACTGCTTCGCAGAAAGTGGTGACGGCATCCCATTCCGTCTCGCTCCGGACCATGGCTTCGACCAGGGCCGGACGCGAGAGGTCGCCGCCGCCTATCGCCGCTACGAGGACACGGCGGTGCTCCGCCCAAGCAGGGCACACCTCCACGGTGTGTTCCACCGTGTCCTCCGGTCCATCCTCGCAGTGGGAGCACCCGGGCGTTTCCTCCCGCCCGATTCGGTGCAGGAACCTCCCAAACACACCGTGTCCGGTGAGGACCTGCGTCAGACGGAAGGTGAGGATGCCGTGGCGTCTCTCAAGCCACTCCTCAAAGAGGGGTCTTATCGCCGCTATAGTGGCGTGCCCAGCACGGGGTTGCGACAGTCGCTGTCTCCATGTCGCCATGAGATCGTGCCGGAAGTCTGTCCGCTGCGCGACAACTTGCCGCGGCAGCGGGGTTTCCCCCACGGCATAGTGCCTCCGCACGCCATTCGTGCAGGCGCGCGAGGACTATCGCCTCCAGATCCCATGGCGGCAATCCGGCAAGGAGGCTCGCCGCCTCGCGGGAGATCGTGCGGTAGCCGCGAACCATGTTCACGGCTATCACCCTTTGGGGCGCGTTCAGGTGGTGGACGGCAAGCCGCGCCAAACCACGCGCCCACACCGGGGCCCCGTAAAGGGCCATGGACCGCACGATCCCCGCGTAGAGCCTCCGGCAGGAGGCGTTTGGCCCTCCCAGGTTCGGCAGGAGCCGCCTGAAGGCAGCCGCGGTCCGTTCCAGTTTGGGAGCCAAACGTCGGAAATGCTCAACGAAGTTCCATCGGCCGTCGAGGACGAGTCCTAGGTACTTCAGCGTCGACTCGACGTCGATGGATACCCCTCCTACCATCACTGAGGATCCCGGTGGTGGCCTGTTCCGAGGACCATGGAAGTGCATGGCCTCGGACTTGTGCAGAGCCACCTCGAGACCCAGTTGCCGAATCCTCTCAACGACTATCGCAACCCCGCGTGTCATATTTTCCGCCGCCGCCTCGTACGACCCCCCCCTTGTGCCAGTACCAGCGTGTCGTCAGCGTAGCAAACTACGCTGACGCCGGTAGGGAGGTCGGCGCGCAGCACCCAGTCGTAACCGATGTTCCACAGAGGTGGCCCCAGAACCGAACCCTGTGGGACACCGCACGACATCTCTCGCCGGTTCCACTCACCGTTGCGACCGGGGTAGATGACGGCCCTGTCCGTCAGGTAGTCCCCGACTATACGACGGAGATAGGTCGGCACCCGGTGATACCGGAGTGCCTCCCTAATGCAGCTCCAGGGCATGGAGTTGAAGGCGTTGGCGATGTCGAGAGACACCGCCAAGACAACCCCCCCTCTGGCCACTGCATCCCCCGTCGTGAGGGCTCTCACGCGCATGATGGCGTCCACCGTAGAGCGCCTCTTGCGGAAACCAAACTGGTGTTCCGCAAGATCCGGCCCCGTCTCCGCAAGGTGCTTGGCGAGGCGGTTTGCAATGACTCTTTCAAAGAGCTTGCCCACCTCGTCGAGCAGCACCACGGGCCGGTATGCGGACGGAGAGTCCGCAGGGCGCCCCGGCTTCCGAATGAGGACCAGCTTCCCCGTCTTCCAACGAAGCGGGAATTGGCCTCTCTCCAAGCATGCGCTTAGGAGCCCCTCCAGTCGGGGCCCGAGAGCCTCCGAGGCCAGGACCCAGGCTTTGCCAGGCAAGCCATCGGGTCCTGGGGCGGTATTCCTGGCCTTGAGCCTACGTACCGCCACTCTCAGGTCTACCCCGGTCCCTTCCGGGATGTCGTCGTCGTCGTCCTGGTGGTCCGCTTCCGGCACCGCAGGTGGCGGAGCTATAGGCGGGGGCGGATTTTCCCGTCGCGCAGGGAACAGAGCGCTCACCACGTCCTCCACGAGCTGGGGCCGGAGACTTTGCGTCAGCGGGGGGCCCAGGTGCGGAGTTTATCCCGCACCATCTTGTAAGGGCGCCCCCACGGATCTCTGTTGAGAGTCTCCAGCATCTCCTCACGGGCCCGATCCCGGGCCCGCAGGACAGCCTCGCGGAGGGCGTTCTTCGCCGCTCTGTATCCCTCGTACAGCTCCGCCTCAATGGCTGCCGCATTCGGTGGACGAATGCGGAGCCTGCGATGCCTGGTGTACAGGTGCCGCGCGGCGACACACGCCTCGCGCAGAGACGTCAGCTCACGTGACCACCAATACACCTGACGCCGGGCGCTTCCTGGCCGGACGCGGGGCATTGCCACGTCACATATTTCGGACATGGCCTCCTGGAACCACCCTACCTCATCATTGAGGTCGGCAGGCCTGTCCGGTGATGACACCCAGGCCTGCACGATCGAGGCTTCCAGGAGGAGCTCCCGATCCAGCTGCTTCAGCGCCCAACGCGGACCACTCGGGGCCTGTTGGACTGGCGCGCTCGAGGGCTGGGTGGAGACATCAAACCGGATGTACCGGTGGTCGGAGTAGGTCTCCACCCCCCTCCATGACACGCCAGTCAATTGCACGCGGCGACAGAGCGGGGCTAGCGAACGAGATGTCCACCACCGACTCGCCCCGCATCCGCACACACGTGGGGACAGAACCCCGATTTAGGACGACCAGGCCTGTCTCCAGAGCCCAGTCTTCCACCATCCTACCCCGCACATCTGTACGACGAGAACCCCAAGCCAAGTTCTTGGCATTGAAGTCCCCGAGGACAAGTACGGGGAGGGGATAACTTCCGACGACGACTGCTCTCAGCTCTGCAAGAGAGTTGTGGAGCTCGGCGAGAGATCGGTTCGGGGAGAAGTACACCCCCACAACGACGAACTCCCCGAACCGTGCTGCTACGCACCCCTGACCCCTCCTGACACCTTCAAGGGTCGGGGTACCGGCGGCGGCCGAAGAGATGATGGCCACTGAGCCGTTAAGGTCCGCCACCCAGTCCTCCCTAGGCCAGACAAAATACGGCTCAGCGACCACAGCGATGTTAATCGACCACTGCGCCATGCTCTGGAGCAACAGATCCTGAGCGCAGGCGCAGTGGTTGATATTCGCCTGGAGGAAGCTTAATGGGGCCGTTATAGGCATTCCATTTCAGCTTCCTCCACGGGGGCCCCTCTGCGGGCGTCGGTGTCGCGGCGGCGGCGGCGGCGGCGGCGGCGGCGGCGACAGTGACAGCGGTGGCAGTGGCAGTTGCGGCTGCGGCGGAGGCCACAGAGACGGTGGCGGCTTTGGCCCCTACCATACCCGCGGCCTTGGCCTTGGCGGGTGGCACGCAGGCCTTGCTTCCGGCCCGGTGATCGGCTGGCTTGCCGGTCGCCGCACATGCATCACAGTGCGGCGTGGCGCAGCAGGTCGCCGATATGTGTCCGGGCTGACAGCAGCGGAAGCAAAGGCCACTGCGGTCAACCTCCGAGGCGCATCTCACTGATACGTGGTGCCCCACGAGACAGCGATAGCACCTCAGAGGTCTGGGCTCCAGCAGCTTAACCTGCGCCGAGACCCAGCCCACCAGAAGCCTTCGGCCCTCCACTATGGTTTTTAGTTTTTAGAGATTGAGGTATACCTGACGAGAAGATATGTCGTAATTTCCCGAACGCTGCCCAGCCGAGTTGAATCCGTCGATTGACCTCTCGGTCGATGTTGGACTTACCTAGTCGGACTATTTGTCCCAGGTAAACGTACTCGTCAACAACTTCGAGCATAGTGCTCCCAACAACTACCGGCATAGGTGTACATGGACATTAAACATGATCTTTGTTTTGTCCATGTTCATCTTAAGACCTATCCGTTGGGAGGCACTATTGAGGTCATTGAGCATAGTGCTTAAGTCCTCCAGCGATTCTGCCATAAGGACTATATCGTCGGCAAATCCAAGGTGTGTGATGTACTCACCACTGATGTTAATACCGTATCCTTTCCAGGCCAGTAGCTTGAAAACGTCTTCCAAAGCAGCGGTGAAGAGTTTCGGGGATATAACGTCACCCTGTCTCACACCTTTCTGCAGTTGGATAGGTTTCGAACTCTGGTTCTGTACTCGGATAGCCATCGTAGCCCTACTGCACACTTTCAGCACTTCGATATACCGACAGTCAACTTGGCACCGCTGAAGAGACTGCAGCACCGCCCAAATTTCGACGGAATCAAAGGCTTTCACATAGTCCACATACGCCAGGCAAAGTGGAAGATTGTACTCTTCGGACTTCTGTACAATTTGCCGAAGGGTATGACCAAAGAAAAATATATGGTCTATGGTACTGAAGCCTTTTCGGAAACCGGCTTGTTCGGGAGGCTGGAAGTCGTCGAGTCTGCGTGCGAGACGATTCGTAATGACCTCGAAAACAGCACGTAGACGCGGCTCAGAAGGGAAATCGGTCTGTAGTTCTTCAAGAGAGCGTTGTCGCCTTTCTTAAAGAACAAGACCACCGTACTTCTGCTCCAAGCCTCCGGAGTAGTGCCACCATGGAGGACGGAATTGAAGAGCCTCTGAAGGACTTCAAGTACCGGTGTTCCACCCGCTTTCAGAAGCTCCGCTGTAATTCCATCCTCGCCCGGGGCCTTGCCGTTTTTAAGGTGGTGGAGAGCCATTCTAATCTCGATCAGACTGACGTCCGGGATTTCATCGGAATAGTGTCGGATAAGACTTGCTCTTGGATCGTTACTCACACTTGCGTGTGGCTCCAACGATGATGTGTACAGCTGCCCATAGAACCTCTCAATCGCACTCAGAATCTCAGGTGTCCCGGAAACGATGTTGCCACACTCAGTCTTCAGCCTCGACAGTTGGCTCTTTCTGGCAGACAGATCTCTGGCAAAGACTTTGGAGCCCTGGTTCCGCTCGATCGCTTCTTTAATACGAGCAGTATTAAAGTTGCGTAAGTCTCGCCGCATGCATTTGGAGATCTGTCTGTTCAGCTGCCTGTATGCTGTCAAATCTGTTGACGATTGCAGCCTCATCTCCCGTCTAACAGCCATGAGATTAAGAGTGTGATCGGAGAGTTTTTGTGTTCTTCTGCGGCGGGTCTTGCAGAACTTAGCTCCGACCGCATGGACAGTTTCCACGAGCTTGTCATTCATATCGTCCACTGCATTGCAATCCTCTAGGCACTGAAAGCGGTTTTGTAACTCGAGCTGAAAGGTTTCGGGATTCTGGATTAGAGCACGAGGGGGACGGAGCGTTGACCTCATTAGACGAGACCTCTCCAACTTAACTTTTAGGTTCAGTGTGCCTCTAACCATTCGGTGATCGCTGCCAGTTTTCACCCTTGCGATCACTGAGACATCACTGAACAGTTGGCGTCTGGTCGTCATAATGAAGTCAATCTCATTTTTTGTCGAACCGTCGGGGCTCGACCAGGTCCACCTCCTGTGGGGCCGCTTCTGGAAGAAAGAGTTCATCATAAAGAGTCCCTCTTTCTCCATAAAGTCGGCCAGCTGCTGGCCCCTTCGGTTCCGTTGCCCTACTCCAAATTTCCCCACCTTCAGCTCACCGCTTTCTCTTGTGCCTGGTTTTGCGTTGAAGTCTCCCATCAACACCGTGTAGAAATAAAATAAAGAATAAAAGAAATATATTTTATATCCCAAAACTAATAATACCAGTGAACAAAATATTAAATTTACTTCAATCAATTTTAAGGGATTTTATAGACCGAGTGTTGGCAACATAATAATATCTTAGTGCAACGCTCTGTGGCAACATCGGTGTCAAGTATTTAAATAATTTGCTCTAATTTGTGTGTTTTTTGAAACTATACCTATTATTTCCTTTTCATTGTCATCCTTTTCTTTAAGCAACTGCTCACGCTGCTCCTTGGACGCCTTGAGTTCTTGAAGCGCAAGATGAAGTTCATTCCCTATCTGACGCGTCTTGACGTTTCGAGTATTCATTTTACTATATAATATAAATAGCAAAGGAAAACAAAAATGGAAAATCATAGAAACAGAGTAAGATAATATTTAATTGCATATAGGAATTTAACAGATCTCAAATTATATTATCACGTAAACATTTTAAAATGAAACCTCAAACAACAACACTTTTATAATATGCGTAAGTATAAAAAGCGGTCTAGGTGTAACAGAAGCGACAGAAAGGTCCACACGACTAACTTCCCAGTAGAAATAATAAAAAAAATATCGTTTGTTTTAATATTTTATACAATTTTTCATTCGGCACAAAACACGACTTGACCGATTTTGTTCAAAATTTAATAAGATCTAAGTTACATAGTTATGCGTTAAATGAAACTAGTCCTATGTCAATATCACTCTTTGGTCTAAAGATACACGAGGTGAAAATTTAATCCGAACATACGTACATACATACAGACGTAAATGTGCACACACGGACATCCTCTTAAAAACCATACTATTCGACTCTAAAGACCTTGAAACGTGGATATTGGGGAGACACTGGGAACTAAAAAGGTATAATAAGAATTACACTAAAGTACTTTCCTGCCCAGGTCAGTCTGTCTTGGTAAGTCCACTCTCTTACCTACTTGTGCCGCCACGCGTGCGCCGCCACCGTGAGACATTCCATCTGAGTCTTCTGAGATGAAAACTTATCATACGTAATCATGATGATGACATGATGTCTATGGACTGCAGTAGCCACTTACCATCAGCTGCACTGCAAATTTGTTAGCAACTTTAATTTTTAATTATCACAAAAATCAACAAAGTATTATACTATACGCCGCGTTCTATACCGTTTGTAGATGAAAACATATTAGATACGTGTGTATATAAACTTCTTTTTCACACGTTCGTGGTACATAAAAAAAAGGAAATTATTTTCCTTTCCAATACTGCTTCTTTCTGGCTTTTTGCAATAAACGTTTACTATCGTATTTTACCAACCTGCAGAAAAGTTGTCTGTAATTCTAATTAAAAAATATATTGCAAAAATTATAATATGAAGCTAAATCAGTTTATATCAATTTTTATAATCGTAAGGAAGTTTATAATATTTGACGCAAAAACATGTAGTTAAAACATTAGTTTTTATATGTGGTATAACTATGCTACAGCCATATTAATAGTATAGTTCTGGCACGAATGGGTCGGCGGGACCACGCTGAGTAAGTGAATGTAGAGTATTGGAGACCCTTTACTGAAAAAGAGGCATTCCACCTTAGTCATTACCGATGACAACGAATTTGAAATTTGATTCTCAAACGAGGATTAAAGTAGATATCTATGGACCATAGCAACCACTTACCATCAGGTGGTGTATGTGCTCGATTGTCACCGTTTTCCCATAAAAAACGTTACTAATTGTTATCAAATTTCATAAAAAATTGTCAAAATTATTTAATTGAATATCTACATATAAATTCTAAATAAAAAAAAGTCTTATACAGCGCTTTAGGGATAATTTTTCTTTATTTTAATACAAAACGCGTTGAAGTCAAAGAGTTTCGTGTAACGAGGCTAGTTTTCCAAGCCATTAACAATTCTTTGTTTCTTTGAAATGGTTGTCGCTTCTCTGTAACCAGTTATTGTCATAGCATCATATATATTTAAAGCTCAAAGCAACACTTTTACGCAGTGAAATTAACCGTATTAAGCTGACTTCAAAATTTAGTAGGTTAACATTTCTATTGTTATATTTTGTATAGGTTATGATAATCAATATTGCTGTTATTTATAAACCAACGGAGTATACTTTTTTGTGGATTATGAGTTGGTTTCTTTTTTTAAATCACTACACACTATGATATTTAATTCATTTACCTGTGTACTATACTATTGACAAAAAGAATCGAAACTTTTTACTCTGTGCACTGTGTTTAGATTAAAATTTGTTTGTCAAATGTAATTTATTAAATCTGCTACCGTTTCTTCTACGGTACACTACAGAAGAAACGGCAAAAGAAACTCAAATTAAAATATGTCAATGGGTTTCCGAACTAAGCATGGTAAATAGCTACAGTTGATGAGGCACAAGACCCGCTTCGCCGTAATCTAGAAACATTTCGTTCTACACTGCGATCCATTTTATCATATACCAAAGTGTGTATAGTATAATACAGACATATTAATTGTAGAGAATACTGTCAGAAATTGTAACGATTGAGGACACACTCGCTATCAATCAACCATGATAATATGTCAATTGCTTTAAACAACTGCTCTCAGAGTAATTGCCAGCAGAGAGGCAATTAGAAGTTACGAGTGTACTTACTCTCATATTCGGCATAATATAAATTGACCAAAGATGACCATTTTTCATTAACACTTTACGCCACATTTTTACACACACAATATAGATTTTTTATTTGCAAATTAAATAAAAAAACGAAACAAGTAAATTGATTCACTATACGTAGATTTGTAGGTTACCTCTATGGATGCATATATACGTACATACATCCAAAAAATCATAGTAAAATATATTATATTTATTTTAATTTGGAATAGTAAGTCGAATTCTACTCGTCTAACTTCAAACTTGGCATTTTTTTAAAGGTGTATTTTCATAGACAACGATCTAATATTTTAATTTCTCAAATAATTTTAGCATCTGTGAATGTACGGTTTATAAATACATAAGGAAATTAAAACAAAGACACAAAAGTTAACACATTAATTTATTTTAGGATTTTACGCTATGTGCGCTTTAGCATAAAGTCCATTACTCTTCGTTTAATAAGTTAACGTATAGGTCAAGGCTGACACCGAAATGCAATAATACTAGCGACATTATTCCAATATTTAACTGTTCAGCGCAAATGTACAAGCTTGCTACTTATTTAGGATTCCGTCTGGATTGGTTACACCCTTACCATTGCCTCTTAAAATATGTACGATAAGGAAGTAGAGATTTTTTTAACTATCTATTAAAATGTATCTTGTGTCTTTTAATGAAATTCAAGTAGGCTTACTAAACAAAGATCTGGGCTTAATTGTCGATTTGAGTACGTCATTTGGACTAAAAGTAAATCCATTAAAAAAAGCAATGATAATAGGCAGTCAAAATTGGTTACACTCTTAGAATTTCCTACTCTACATGGTATTGTTATGATGGGACATCCGTGCCATATGGTGACATTTTTAAAAATCAAGGTTTTCTAATGGGTAGGGTTTATAATGATTTCTTAAATTTACGCGAATCAACACATTGAATAAAACTATTATTTACGTATTTTATCGCGCTTAGTTACAACTTTAATTTATTTTTATTATCTCAACGACTGAGATTTTTGACGTCCCAATGTCATAGATAGTCCGGATATCTTCAGTTTTTGAATATTAATTTTTTGGTCCGATTTATGCAAAACAAGCTTATAGTATCATGAAGTCTTGCAGTGGTATTCTTGGGTTTGGGTTTAATTTTGTTAATTATAGGACCCCAAGCAGATGGCTGCACCCATCCACCTTCTCTATTGACATTTGGATGTTTATTAATTTCAATAGCCTCGCGTATCATCCTTGGTAAGACTCGCAGAGATTATCAATCTAATGTAATGTGGACGATCTTGGACATGTTCGCAGACTGCAGACTCCCCGGAGCGTTGGTGCTTCACGTCAGCTATATGTTCCTTCACGCGGGTTTTTATAGATATTTTTGTTTGACGTATGTAAAGGAGACCACATTTACAATCTAGCTTGTACACACCTGCATCTTGTAGAGGAATATTGCATTTGATGGATGGTAAAAATTGACCTATCTTCTTTGGCGGCATGTAGTATGTTTTAATGAACGCTCGCTTCAAGATGTAGCCAATCTTGTCGGTGACTCCTCTGACATACGGTAGTACAGCAGGCGCACGCTCGACTGTGGCCGGCTTCACTCGTTCACTGTAACGTAGGCGCGGGACCCGAAGCTTGTTGTCCTGCAATACTTGCTTGACGTGCTGAAGCTCGGCGGCCAGATGTTTTCTGTCACAGATCCGTCGTGCTCTCTGAAGCAAATATTTACCCACGGTAGCTAACTGCGAAGGATGATGGTAAAATTCACCATTTAGATATCGGTTGGTACGGGTCTTTTTCCTATACACAGGGTGAAAATAGTGTTATCAAGATTTCGGATGACTGAAAAATCTAGGGAGGCTAAAGAATTATTTGCCTCTTACTCCATTGTGAATTGTATTTTAGAGTTTATGGAGTTAAGGTTGTCTAAAAATCCAGTTACTTTGTCAGATGGTAAAATTGTGAAAGTGTCGTCTACGTACCGCTTGTAGAACCTTGGATTTACAGGAGCAGTAAGAAGTGCTTTCTCCTCAAAGTCCTTCATGAATATGTCGGCGACTTTTGGAGACACAGGTGAGTCCATTGCCACACCATTTACTTGCTTGTAGAACTCCTCCTTCCACAATAGATAGCCAGATGTGAGGTAGTGTTCAAGTAATATTGCATATTTTTAAGGAACGTTATTTTCTTCTAGCTTCCTAGTTACAATTGAGATGCAGTCAATAATAGGTAGGCATGTAAATAGTGATTGAACATCAAAACTGACCATAGTTTCATTGTTAGTGAGTTGAGGGTCTTTTATCTCACTCAAAAAATGGTATGAATTTTTTGTGTGTGCTCTGGTATGTCCTCTCAGTGGTGGTAGTATTTCTGCTAAGTGTTGTGCCAGCTTATAAGTTAGTGAATCGATCAGGCTCACTATGGGACGTAGTGGAGCTTTGGTTTGTGTATCGTCGGTAACCTATACAACCTTGGCGGTTTGGTACATGGTGGTATTAGCAAATTCACGTCGAGATTTAATTTTTCTGAATATTTCATTATTAAATCGCTAGTTATTTTAAGCGTGTTAGCTGTGGGGTCTGTTTTGACCTTTTTATATGTACTTTCGTCCTATAAAAGTTGTTGTATTTTAAGGATATATTCCGACGTGTCCATTATTACCGTAGCATTTCCTTTATCCGCCCGGAGAATCGTGAGCTCTGGTCTGTTCCGTAAGTTATTCAGCGATGTAAATTCGTCTTTAGGAAGGTTTGATTTCGGCACTGAACTACGACGTAACAATTACGAAATATCTTGACGTATTTACTCCAAATCTTCCTTACCGATATTATTCTTAAACAGACAATCCTTAACACTGTAGATAATTTCTTCGTACGGGATTTTTCACGTTGTTAATGCGAAATTCATTCCCTTAGCTAATACTTACATTGTTGGTTCGTCTAGTGTATGTTTTGACAAATTATAGACAGTGCGTTGTTTATCGTTTGTGTCTATGGTCAACGGCTGTCAACGCCATCGTCAACGCCAGAACAACACACAGCCGTTAAGCATAGACACAAACGATAAATATTGCATTGTCTATAATTTGTCAAAACATACACTGGACGAACCGACAATGAAAGTATTAGTAAAGGGAATGAACTTTGCATTAACTCCTCAGTTCCGAGCTAAAATGAGTTACATCGCTAGCCCGTTTTGCACAACAAGCGTAGCTCTAAAAATAACCTAACCTTGAATTTGTCATACATTTATTTGCTATAAAAATCATTATAAATTTTAATATGATACTTGTTTCTGTTTATTTATTAAGTCATATTACTAGTTTTAGTGTTTTTACTTCATTACATATATATTTTAATTGTATTTTTATCTGTGAAAAATGTAAAAATAGTACTTACCCGGCGCAGGACAGCAGTTCGGATTTCACAATTATTTCTACATATAACTTGAAATTATTTACGTAAAAAGATAAATTGTATTTACACAAAATCTTTTATAACAATTTTGTAGTAAGACGCTATACTAAACACTACTAAAACATTAGAAAAATTCAATAATCAACACAATAACACTTCACATGAAATAGGCGTACCAAATGAACGTTGATTGTAAATAAAAAAGCATAGACTAACCAATTTTTATTGCATATGAGGATAGGGAATTTCACATTAAGCGTATAATTCCAAACTTCTTCATAGACAAGTGGTCTCTAAATATAAGTTTTTATAGTTTAAAGTGCTGTGGGTGGGTGTGGTCGGATCCGAATGCTTGGAATTTGACGGAATATCGCCGTGATCGGATCCGACCACTTGCATATTGAGAGGTTAACACCGCGAATAATCCCGTACGAAGAAATTGTCTGCAGTGTCGAGGATTGTCTGTTTAAGAACAATATCGGCAAGAAAGATTTGAAGTAAATACGTCAAGATATTTCGTCCTTATTATAGCGTAGTTCAGTGCCGAAACCAAACCTTCCTAAAGACGAATTTACAGCGCTGAATAACTTACGGAACAGGCCAGACCTCACGATTCTCCGCGCGGATAAAGAAGATGCTACGGTAATAATGGACACTTCGGAATATATCTTTAAAATGCAACAACTTTAATCGGACGAAAGTACTTATAAAAAGATCAAAACAGACCCTACAACTAACATGCTTAAAATAACTAACGATTTAATAAAGAAATACCCCGAAAAATTAAATCTCGACGTGAATTCGCTAATACCACCATGTACCAAACCACCAAGATTGTATGGGTTACCGAAGATACACAATCCAAATTCTCCACTACATCCCATAGTGAGCCAGATCGATTCACCAACTTATAAGCTGGCACAATACTTAGCAAAAATACCACTAAGAGAACATACCACGAGAAGATGGATGGGTGCTGCCATCTGCACTTAAAGGATTCATACTATTTCGTGAGTGAGATAAAAGACATACATCTAGTTGACAATGAAAATAGATGGTGTGGCGATGGGCTCACCTGTATCTCCCATAGTTGCCAACATATTCGTGGAGGACTTAGTGGAGAAAGCCCTTCTTACTGCTCCTGTAAGTTTAAGGTTCTACAAGCGGTACGTAGACGACACTTTCACAATTTTTCCGTCTGACAAAGTAACTGCATTTTTAGACAACCTCAACTCCATGAACTCTAAAATACAGTTCACAATGGAGTAAGAGGCAAATAATTCTTTAGATTTTGCAGTCATCCGAAATCCTGATAACACTTTTTTCACACTGTGTATAGGAAAAAGACCCATACCAACCGATATCTAAATGGTGAATTTTACCATCACCTTCACAGTTAGCTACCGTGGGTAAATATTTGTTTCAGAGAGCACGAGGGATCTGTGGCAGAAAACATCTGGCCGCTGAGCTTCAGCACGTCAAGCAAGTATTGCAAGACAACAAGCTTCGGGTCTCGCGCCTACGTCACAGTGAACGAGTGAAGCCTGCCACAGTCGAGCGTGCGCCTGCTGTACTACCGTATGTCAGAGGAGTCATCGACAAGATTGGCTACATCTTGAAGCGAGCGTTCATTAAACACACTACATGCCGCCAAAGAAGATAAGTCAATTTTTACCATCCATCAAATTCAATAGACCTCTACAAGATGCAGGTGTGTACAAGCTACATTGTAAATGTGGTCTCTTTTACATAGGTCAAATAAAAATATCTATAAAAACCCGCGTGAAGGAACATATAGCTGACGTGAAACACCGACGCTCCGGGAAGTCTGCAGTCTGCGAACATGTTCAAGATCGTCCCCACCATTACATTAGATTTGATAATCCACAAATCCTCGCCAAAAAACACCGAATTTTACCAAGGATGATACGCGAGGCTATTGAAATTAATAAACATCGAAATTTCAATAGAGAAGATGGATGGGTGCTGCAAGCAGCTTGGGATCCTATAACTAACAAAATTAAACCCAAACTCAAGCATACCACTGCAAGACTTCATGATACTATAAGCTCGTTTTGCGTAAATCGGACCAAAAATTAATATTCAAAAACTGAAGGTAGCCGGACTAACTATGTCATAGGGATGTCAAACATCTCAGCCCCCCCCCCCCACGTGACCATAGGTGCTGTAAAGCACCCGAAACGTCGGGATAATAAAAATAAGTTTAAGTTGTAATTAAACGCGATAAAATCCGTAAATAATAGTATTTTTCAAATCTTTTTTATTTTTAACAAATTTTTATCTTAGACTCCACAGCTAAGTGAGGTAAGTAAGAGGGCGTATGTATCGGTCGGATCTCTTCCCTCATTAAGCAATTTTAGTCCTATACTAACCAAAATTGCGATTACACAGTCACTCCATTTACCGATTCTCGATTACTCTGATACGTTTTATCTCAATATTTATGAGTATTTGAACATATGACCACATTTTCGAATTAACTGCTTCCGATCCGTCTTCGCAGGGACACTCACATTATTTTTCTTTTCACTTCCACTGCTTATTTAAGTGCAGTTTGAGTTTCTTGTTGTTACTCTCTGTCGCTCTCTTCGGTTTCATAACAACATCACTCTAAGTAATGCGTCCTTAACTCATCCTTCTATTTTAAATAATTTTCAATTGAAGCTGTTCGGTTCTGGAACTCCCTCCCGCTTATATTATATAAATCTATTGAAAGATTAAAAAAACATGTTAAAGTGCACTTCTTTTCTCCATAAATATTCATTCCTCTGTATCTTCTTGAAATTGTTCATTTAAAAATTACCTACCTTACCTTACCTAAAAATAACCTACCTTATCTCACCTAAAAATTAATAAACTACTTGTATTTCCTTACGTTAAGGCTTTAATTTCACTTACTTATTTAATTATTTCTTTTATTTATTTATTTATTTATTGAAACTAACAACTATCATGACAGGAATAACCTAATGCGACAGTGTAGTTCTTTTTATGCATAACAAAAAATGTAGAAATTAACTGTAACAAATTGTAAACAATCCCACCCTAGTAAATTCACTCAAGGAGCAATAGAATAGGTCAATGTCTTCAGCCATTCTATTAAGAATGCGTAACGTTCGCGTTAAAGGTGCTTTATCTAGTAAATTGGTTCGGGCGCGCGGAACGAAGAGCAGCCGCGGCCGCCGCCGTTTCCATACGTACCCGTCTGGAACACACAGCCCAATATGTCACTATTATATATTTTTCCCCTAAGCACTTTAAAAATATATAGGGCTAAGGCGAGGTCTCGTCTTACCCTCAACTCGTTGTAGCCAACCATACCCAGAATAAATAAGGTTGGGTACATTAATGGGTACATAGGGTATACCCCATAATGGCGCATATATAGGTATCTAATAAATTTATTTTGCACTCGTTCTAGAATTGTGCTATACCTTTTTCCATGTGGTGACCATATTACGGCGTTACACTCCAGATTACTTCTTACCAGTGTATTATACATAGTAACGATTAAATTAATGTTAGTAAAACCGTGAACTGTGCGAAGAATGAAGCCCAAGTTTCTATACGCTTTTTTTGCAGCAATTGAGAATGTGTTCCCTAAATGATAATTCACTATTTAGCCGAACGCCCAGATCTTTAACTTTTTTAACTCTTACCATTGGCGAACCATCGACTTCATAGTTATATTCAATGGGCGTGCGCTTTTTAATAAACGAAATGGTAACACACTTGGAGGTGTTAAATTGTAAACGGTAATTATTGCTCCATGCCACTACTCTGTTTACGTCCTGTTGTAGCTTTTCACAGTCTGACAATGTTTCTACGACATGATATAACTTGAGGTCGTCAGCAAAAAAGAAGGCACCTAGATTGCTTAACTACCTCCGGCAAATCGTTAACCAGTAATAAAAACTGGAGTGGCCCTAAATTACTGCCCTGGCTTACTCCAGATTTTGTAATATATGGGTCCGACATATAGCCGGCATATTCCACATACTGCTTTCTACCTGTCATATAGCCGGCAAATAATTTTAATAAATGTGGAGTGAAGCCAACTGCCGCTAACTTTTTTAGTAAGACGTCGTTATCCACTAAGTCAAACGCTTTTTTAAAGTCAAAGTAGGCGGCATTGACCTGCACCCCCCTATCCACTGCGGGCACAACTTCAGCCATGTAGCTAAGAAGGTTGCTAGTAGTACTTTTCATTGGGCGAAACCCATGCTGTGCTTCCGAGAGCTGCTGATTCACCTGAACGAATATTTTGTCATACATGACCGACTCTAACACTTTAGCTGCTGATGAAAGCACGACCACAGGTCGATATTCGTGTACCTGTGATCCTACTTTTCCTTTAGGAACCGGAACGACCCGTGTGGTTTTCCATCTATCGGGAAAAACAGCATTGTCCAGACATTTGGAATATATGTGCATTAACGGCTTAGTTAATACGAAACGGCAGTCCCTGAGAATATATGGTGGAATACTATCCGGCCCTTGCGGACCTTTTTTGGTTTCAACTTTTTTAAGGCACGTTGCACATCCTGAATACTCAGACTTTCTATATGCACCCGCGCAGCTGCGTTGACACCACCAGCCGCTATTATTGCCTCGGTGACGCTTAGGTTGGGTTGTTCCGTTCTATACACTGAATGGAAGTACT
The DNA here is from genome assembly GCA_907164705.1 of Parnassius apollo. Lineage (NCBI taxonomy): Eukaryota > Metazoa > Arthropoda > Insecta > Lepidoptera > Papilionidae > Parnassius > Parnassius apollo. The sequence goes on from CAJQZP010001523.1 coordinate 227,892, forward strand.
GAGCAAACTCTTCTACACATTGCTTACCACTCAATACTTGTCCATTTTTCAAAATTTGTTTTTTGTTTAGGCAGCCTCTTTGGGACCGTATGTAATTCCAAAAAGCTTTTGGATCTTCTACGAGATGGCTTTGGACGCGACGCTGATGTTGCTCCTGCTCGAGTTTTATCCTTTTTTTTAACTTTCGCTCGACACTTAGAAAACAATTCATAATGGTTTTGTGATTTACTCATCTTATACCTCTTATGGCGATCTGCTTTTAATTTTAACTCGCGTATTGTCTCAGTTGTATACCATTTAGGATAAATATACTTTGTTTTTTTATTTTACTTTCTTTTATAATTTACCTTACCTTACTTACTTTTTTCCTAGGTACACAATTATCTAATATATTATTTATAGTACAATAAAAAAAATCTAGGCTTTTTTTTAATTGGAGACCAGTCTATTTCCTCTATAGTTTTATACAAGAGAGGAAAGTTAGCTTTGCTAAACTTCCAAGCGGGTCTCTTGTAGCATTCGCTGTCAATGGGGCCCTGCGCAGAAGAGGTTTCGTCTGCGGCGGATTGCAACAACACTATTACCTCAAGCGGGGGATGGTGCGCATCCACTGGCACAAGCTCCAAATTAGCCGCATACACCCTCACCGATTCCTCACCATTAAATGTACTTAATACTAAATCCAATTGTCGTTCATTACAATTTCCTATTCTATTGCTCTGAGAAAACTGACAGTATGTTACAAAATGTTCATAGTAATTACGTATAGCAGTGGAGCATGAATACAAATTAAAATCTCCTAGTACTACGACTTTACTGTATTTACTACAACATTGCTCGATTATTTTAAATAATAACATATATTCGTGATCACAACTACCTGGTGGAATGTAAACAACGCATATGAAAAATATAAATCTTTCTCTTAAATATACCTTAGCACAAACCAGTTTAAATACGCGACAATCTATGTTGATGTCACTCGATATAGGTACAAACTGCAGTTCGAAGCGCGGTGTGGCCACTAGACAAGCGCCGCCTTGTTTCCGCCCGTCTACGCGATCGCATCTTAACATTTTGTATCCAGGTGGAATAACTTCAGAGTCTGGAATAGATTCACTACAGCCGGTTTCCGTAATAGCAAACAAATCGGAACTCGAGCTAGCAACGGCCACCCAGAATTCATCTAATTTCGTTCTCAGTCCTCTTACGTTCTGGTAAAAAATTTCAATAGTTCTCCTAAAGCTTTTTTGGTTTTTCGGTGTATCGACGAAACCACACCCATTCACAAAATTCAATATTTAATGCCCAATTCTCTGGTAAACATATCTTTTTATAGTGACTTTCCGGAACCGCTATTATAAACGAAGCATAATCCCGTTCATTCTTATGTTTAATTTGTTCAACCTGAACTTGAACTTCAGCTCCACATATGTTTTTAACATGTGTTTCTATGCTTTCTCTCGTAGTGTCCTTCTTTAGTCGCCAGACATGTAAATATTTTTTACGTTCAGTACCTTGTATACCCGATATATTCGTGTTACCTCCTCTTTTTACCTCACTATTAGGATACCTATTGTTTTTTTCTTTTTACTACTGTCCAGTTTTCTTCTTTTTCCAATGTGTCCTTCGCGTTCTTAGTTGAATTTACTGACACTGAATTAACTTGGTTTTCATTAATTGAAACTGAGCATTTATGAACACTAGATAATTCTGCCGATTTCGTGGCCACAGCATCTTTCTTGGATTCATTAATAAAATTATTTGAGCTCGAGTCCGGCGTTTTTTCACTTATTGATACCGTACTACTATTACAATGAGATGGTGATTTTGCGACTACCCCCTCCTTATTTGGGCCGTTATTTTTAACTACCGTATTTTTATTCTGCTTCGTTATATTAGCAAATGACACTAATTGCTCGACATTTGTTTGTAATATTTCCTTCGTAGAATTTTTTTAATGTTAAATTAGTTTCCAAACGTTCATTTATTTCTGTAAGTACTTTAATACGCTCCTCCAACTCATCCACCTTATTTGCTTTTTGCTGCACTACTTTCATAATAGTTTTTAATTCCCGCAGCTCAGTTTCGGTATTATTAAATCTTTTTTATAGACGTTTATATTCCTTTATTTGATCGTCGAGCCAAGAAATCATTTCCATGCGGAACTCTCGGATCTCCACTATAATCCTACTATCGTTACATACTTCGCGGTAATTGTGACGATCTCTTCGTTCTTTGTTCACATAAAAAGACGGTGAAAACGATTTGTCCATTACGCAAACTCCCCGAATCGGTGTATTGGTGTTGTCTACTTTCAGAATATTACACCGGCATTCTGGACAAACCCATTTACCTTTCTCTTCTTCAGTAAAATTTTGGTACTGCTCAGCCGTTATTGATACACACATATGATGATACACTTTTCTACATGTTTTTTGAGAACACTCTATGCATAAAATATCAAAAATCAACTCATTGCACCCACTACATTTTGTTTCCATTTGATTATCCATATTATTATAAAAAAAATAACTTATACGTAATAATTAGTCGGCACTAGTCGCATAAGCGTCCGTTCGCTTTGCGTCTCGCGAGAACATTCTGCACTTGTATAAATATTTCTATATTTTTGTTATGAAAATGTATTTATTTATTATATTACGGATGTATTTATGGAATGAATATATATGTCTTTTGTATTTTCCAACAACCTACGTACACCCTTACCCTTTCTCGCAGGTTATTACGTCATCTGCAATTTTGGTTCTCTAGAGAAGATCGTTTTTAAGCGATAAGGCTACCACTTATTCATTTAAATAATTTGCTGTTTTTTTACTCTCTTATGTTTTTCTGGTGTGCAATAAAGTATATCTCAATCATTCATTCATTATTTCTCAGTATTCTATCTATGCTAGCTATTACTATTTAAAGGCATTATTAAAAATTATATTTACTATTTGTTATTGTAACAATTTACCAACTGAGGCAGGCAAGTATCTTATACCATACAACCTAGTCTGATATGAATTTTCTTCCAACTTAAATAACTTTGATTCCTGAGTTCCTGCAGTAATACGACTGAACGAAAAATTGTTCAGGATTTCAAACTTTAAATTTTTTCATATTTTTCATTTGTAGGCGCAGGATAAATATGTCAATAAAAATTTATCTGGGAGTTCGATTATCCTTTTTGTCCTCAACTTAGTCACTTTAAAATCCACTGTTTAATACATAAATGTACCATCCGATTACAATAAAAAATCATGTTTCATTTTAATATGGATTTAATGAAAGTTTTGTTGAATTGTGCTATCGAATAGTGAATAAGATGCAGAGGAGCAGTGTTGACCATGCCGTGGTATATTCGGATTCAAATCTCTGCGATGCCAGATAAGCTAATGTAGCTCTTAGTAGGGTTATGTTTATAGACGATTCACAAATTTAATAGTTAAGCGCCAAGATATCTTGCAGTAACTATGCGTTATTTAAAATGTGTACAGTAAGAAATCTATCTAACTGCAAAGTTGTAAATTAAAAATATAATAAATGTATTTTTAAAACAAGCTTTTATTAGAATGGGCAAGAACTGAAAATAAATTAAGATTTTCAAAAAATCCTTTTAGAATTGTGTAAGCAACAAACTAACATAAGAATTGAATATGGCTGCATTATAGATGCAACATCAGAAAAAGTGTATATATAAATATTTCATTTTACTTAAATTTAGTAATATAATGGCAGTTAATAAGAATTAGGAGAAATAAGAAGGCATAACATTAGTACTATAAACAATATTAAATTCTTGTAAATGCAACGTGAGAGAATACACTGCCCCATATCATCTCGTGGGTGTTCTAAGAGGCGATAGAAGGAAACTGGAAGGGCAACAGCATCTACTTGATAAAATTTTAATTAACCCTTAATTAAGCGCATGAAGAAAATGACACATGAGTGGACTTGTGAGGGGCTATTACGATGATGGTTATATGACTATTTTTCCTATTGACTACTTTCCCAGAGCAATGACGTAGAGCAACATCGAAGTTGCAAGACTAGCGACACTGCTAGTCCACCTGCGTACCGTTGTGGTTATGGCGAATACCAGCAAATATCAGAACGTGTCGTTACTTAGTTGACTACATCAAGCTTACTCGTAAGCTTATAATGGATGATTATGCACATTTACAACATTTAGTTACGTATATTGCTTATCTAAAAACTTTAGTTTCATAATTTAACAGGTAAATTGCTTCCCACTAGAGTCAACAGCTAGTGAAAGTTTTTGTATTTATTTCACTTTGCAACTGTAGATTTATATTTCATTGGTTGTTTTGCGGAGTTAACCGCGCAGACCGCATTCTACAAGTATGTAGTTAAAACTTAAAACTGCTGCAATGGAGCTCAACAAATTAACGTTAAGTAAATTTTTTTCTGTATTTTTTCTTTTTATTGTCTTTAAACTCAATAAAATTAAAAGTATATCTGAAACATAAAGTAACATAAATAAATAAATAAAAATATTTTATTTTTCAGGCATCGTAGGCCCATAGCATGTAAGTAATACAAATAAAACTTAAGAACTAATGTTAGTACACGAAACAATTAA